>PVJA010007935.1:0-66473 GCA_004027025.1 Myocastor coypus | reverse complement strand
AGAAACAGAGACAGAGACAGAGGCAGAGGCAGAAATAGAGACAGGCAGAGGCAGAGGCAGAGAGAGACAGAGGCAGAGACAGAGACAGAGGCAGAGACAGAGACAGAGAGAGATAGAGACAGAGGCAGAGACAGAGACAGAGACAGAGGCAGAGACAGAGACAGAGGCAGAGGCAGAGGCAGAGGCGGAAACAGCATTTGGGCAGAGCGGATGGATGCGCCATTGGAAAGGAGCACAGAGCTAGAGCCTAAGCGGCGTAAGAAGATTCAGGGCGATTCAGGATTCTTGAAAAGGACTTTAGTCTTCGTCCTAAAACCTATGGCAATGCTATGAAGGGATTTAAGCAGAGATGTAACCGCACCTCTTCAGACCACGCTGGCTGCGGTGGGAAGCTACATAAGAACGGAAGTGGGTAAACAGGGGACAACGTCATCTTCACAGCAGAAGGCACTGCGGCTTGGCCTGGCTAAGGTAGTAGTAAAGGCTGAGAGAAATGAATGTTCTGAGATGTGCTCTAAGCACATGACTGAAAAGACTCGATGGTTTTTTTTAAGCTATGCCCAGCATCAATATTTTCCCTTGCTCATACACACTACCTGAGAAAGGGCACCGTGCCCCTGGGAACGCGTTCGGCACCATAGCGTTCCTTCCTGAGGGCGCTACCACATGTGGGGTGAAGATGACTGCGTGGGTTCTAAGTTCAGCTCTGGCCCTTCTGAGCAGCATGACCTTGGGCAAGCTCTGTAACTTCCCTTGGCCTCGATTTGCTGCTCTGGAGGAAATGCCAAGAGCACCTATGTAGTGGTCTGGGTATAGGTGTCCCCCCAAAGCCTCATGCAGTCATGGGGTGGCTTCTGGAATTTGTAATTGATTATTGTGAAAATGGGTGCTGCGCCTCCCCTGGGGAAAGTGATTTGCATTTCAGTGTAAGGTTAGCAGAGAAGTTAGCTGCCTGAGCTGCTGCTAGCTCCCCCAGCGCTCTTGCTCTTAGCAGCCTCCAGGAAAGGTTGCTCTCTGCCATGTGCCTCTCTGCCTTGGAGCCAGCTGAATATGGACTGAAACCTCCAGTAACTGTGAGCTCAATCAACCTTTCTTTCCCTCATTTTGAGTGTCGGGTGTTTGTCTAAGCAACGAGAGAAGTATAACTAAGACAGCCTATCTCATCTATCAAGATGAAAAGAAATAACTTCCAGTCAGTGCTTCCCGCAGCGCCCCTGGAAGTGCTCGACGATATCAGCTATTAATAGGAGCATGAATAAGTCTATCAACATTTGCCTAACAATCCTCCCAATGCTGACACTTATTTCGATCTATTTTACTATTAAAGACAGCTTTGTGCCTTAATGTTCTCTCACTTCCAACTCTACTTCTATGTACTGGCTCCTGTCTCTTCTCTGAATAGACTTAACAAAGCAGCGCAACTGTGTTAGGGATGAAGAGATTCTAAGATCCTGATGACTATTTTTTAAGCACTCACACATCTTCCTGAACACCATCAAGAGTTTCTGAGAGAAAGGGAGATCTTTTGCAAAGGGGAAGGTGATCCAGATGGGGGTGGGAGGGGATGGAGGGAAGAGGAATAAAAAGAGTTAAGGTAAGTTGGCTCCATGTTCCAGTGCAAACATTATGTGTTGCAAAGATGTACTAATAACATCAAAGCGAATTATTAAAACAAAAAGTTTTAAAAGATGTTTCTGGAAAGTTGTAAATGAAAGGTATTCAGATATGGCTAAGAAATTATGTAGATAGGTGAGTGCTTTTATCTTCATGGAGTGAAAACACTTCATGTATGGAGAAATAGAAAATAAATACATATCGAGGTGTTTCTATGGTGTCACCCATGCAGGGAGCATAAAAATGGATGAGTCTTGTCCTCTGATATTTCCCAGGCTTCAGTGCGATAGAGGAAAAATAATTTTGGACACTTTTAATTTTAATTTTGAGGCTGGGCATCCGGCGTACACCTGAAATCCCAGCACTTGGAAGGCTGAGGCAGTAGGATCCATGTGAGTTCAAGACCAGCTTGGGCTACAAAAAGTGAGCTCAAGACCAGCCTGAGTCGTATAGTGAGACTTTGTCTCAGAAAGACCAATATATAAATAAATAAACAAATAATTTTAATTTTGAAAAATTTTAATTTTATATGAAAATATAATTTCCATATATGTAGTTATATATTCATGACTCATTACACGTATGATATGTATTTGTGCATTTGGGTCTGCACATAGGTATACATGTGAGGGGTGTGTGTGCATGTGTGTGTGTGTGTGTGTGTGTTAATTAGCATAAATTTCCAGTGCAGAGGAACACTGTTACCTGGCAATTTAAAGAAGAAGCCTTTAGCCAGGCATGGTGGCGCACGCCTGTAATCCCAGCACTCGGGAAGCTGAGGCAGGAGGATCGGTGCAAGTTCGAGACCAGCCTGGGCTATGAAAGTGAGCTCAAGGCCAGCCTGAACTGCATAGCGAGACCCTGTCTCAAAAAGACAAAAAAAAAAAAAACAAGAAGAAGCCTTTGTTGAAGTATTTAGAAATGATGCTCGCTGACCTGCCTTTTGTAAGTAAAGACAAGCAGCCTTTTCCTGGCCTCCTCCTGACGGGTGCACCCTCTTCCGTCCCTGCCCAGCTGAGTGGATGGCACCCATGCTTCTTTGCCATCTGCATGCTCCATATTTCATCCGTGGCTGGTGACATAGTTACTCAGGGGTGGGAGCTATTAGCTATGCACAACTCTTGCACAGCCTGCAAGCTGAGCTACATAAAGGCCAGACTGCAGCCGGCAGATGTGACCTGTAGGCTTCACCGTCCAGTCTTGTTCAGTAGAGAGAACAGTGACTCCCTCAGAGTCACTCCCTTGCCTCCAAGGCTGGCTCCACACACCACGGGCCACAGAGGTGCTAAAGGAGCCCCACAGTGCCTGCGTTTGTCCTCCCCGTGTAAAGACGAGGGCTACTGTGTGATCGCTTTTTTTCAGGCTTGTTTCCAAGTCAGCCAGGTAGGACCTCACCTTTATCTCCATCCTGCTCATTGGAGATGGTCTTCAAGTCGATGAAGTGCGTCGCCAGCACCACGTCGTTCATGCTGCCCTCGTCCCACACCTGGATTTTCACCCTCCGACACAAGGGCGGGAACATTTCCTTGAAGACCACCTGTTCGTGCCATATAGGATCAGCACAGTTCTTCTGCACTGTGGTGCGACCCTAAAAATACAGGCAGGAGCATGTGAGCCGTGGAAGGAAGTCCCTGACTCAAGCCAGCTGGAGATATAAATCGAGTTGCTAAAAGTAAGGAGACTGCTTCCCTTGGCGCCTATGAGATCAATCGTACCCAGCAAACATCACTGGAGACCGACTTCGGGCTGGATGTCACCCCAGGCACCTGGGGCAGCGTGAGTCACCCACACAGGCAGCTGTGCTAGAAGCAGGACCCGGTGCAGGCATCTCCACCGGCACAGTGGCTACAGACCCTGCGCTCACCTCCTGTAAGACTATGACCTTGGGTGAAACACCACAGTACCCTGGCTCTTCCATTTCTGAACACAAAACAGCAGCCATGTTCAATCCAGGTCAAAAATGCACCAGTGTTCACCCCTGCCAAAGGGAGGTGCTCAGGCAGGTACATATTTTGAAGGTAGAGTCCTGTGCCAACCACAGTCACATTCTGACCATGTACCCGGGTGCAATACTTGCAAAGGCAGTTGTCCAGGAAAACATAGGACAAGGGCTCCTGAGTACTATAAAACGGACTGGGAGACCAGGCTTGTGCTGCCAGGGCTGGGGGCTGGGGAATGGCTTAGGGAAGTAGCGAGAGGCAACGAAGGACATTTGCCTGCCTGCAACATAAGCCCTAAGCACACACAGCTCCTCTGCAACATCACCAGTGGGTGACTCACCCCGCCTCCCTGCCGCCCAACTCATGGCCTTCTTGGGACAAACTTTCTCTTTCAAGGTATTTTCTAATTTTTATTTAAACTTTATTTCATTTGATTAAAAATGCCCTGCATGTAGAGCAAGGGTCTAGCCCAGGCTGACTAGCGTGGGTTACAATGGCCGCTCACCGTCTGCCCGGCAAAGGAGACCTCCACAAAGGGATCCACCAGGTCCTTGCTGTCACCCACAAAGGCTTTGGTGACATTCGCCATGATGCTGGAGTTCATCTTGGGCAATCCTTCTGCTCTGTAGAGTCTCACGTAGAATCTCGCCCAGGCTCTCTCGGATGGAAAGCCTCGCGGGATCAGAAGGTTCCTTAGAGAACAGAAAATTTAAAAATTCAAAAGCTCTCGCACTTGGAAGACTGTAGATTGGAACACAGAGGCACTTTGGGAGCAGAAAGTAGGATGTGACATGTGGGGAGACTGAGATTCACCGCTCCGCGTCATTTTCTCCTAGCGTCAACAACAGCAAAGGCATAAGTTGAGGGGGCCTAAGCCCTTTCAGGCTTTAGAGTAGACCCCGTCTCTCACTCTCCATTTGAGAGATGCATTTATGACTTCCCAGAGCAGTGGTTGAAACAATAATTCATTCAAAGAAGAATCAACTACATTCAGATAAATTACATAAGCCCAGGAATAGCTTGTCTCCAGTGGGCCATCGGAGATGAGACAGTTCCCATCTTGAAAGCCAACGTTCCATATGCCAGCAATGCCTTTGGGAGGACATGCGCTGCTGCCTCTGGTAGAGCAGGATCAAGGTGGCCAGGCTGTGGACTCGGCAGTTCTTATGCACCCATGAGGAAAGGGGTGGGAGGAGGGGACAGAGACACAGAATCATGCATAGCACCTCTCCCAGGCAGCCCTAGAGAGACCTGTCTCACTTTTCTACTTGTTCCTCGGCATCAGAGGCTTTTGGAGTCGTTTTTAGGGTGTCGCCTTTGCCGGTCACATTGATGTCACACTTCAGGTAGCCCTTGGTGCCAGTCCTGATGTCTCCGGGATCTGTGAGCAGCGCCCACTTGTCACAGAACTGATGGCCTATAAAAACACCTCGGCAGTTCACATCGGCCACAGTTAGGCTGGTGACACCTCTCATCCTCCTCCCATTCCGAGGTCTCCCCCACCCTCTTCCCTCTGTGGCTCAAGGTGGCCACCTTCTTGGTTAATTCCAAGCCTCACCCAGTCACTCAACCCTCTACTCCCCACCCAACCTAACACACATATTTGGGAAATCTTCAACCTGGTGATTTGCTAGACAGAATCCCTACTTTGACCAGGGAAGACAGCAGTAATGGACTATAGAAGTCACAGATGTGGCTCATAGATCTTTTTTTTTTTTTTTTTCTTGTCCTATGCCATGAGCAAAACTTCAAAATTGCTTACAAAATCTAGATGTCATCTTCAAAAAAATAGAAAAGTAAGATCAGGCAATACTGAGCCCCCATCTCCACAGGACAGCAAACACTAAAGAAATGAATAGCTACTGCTCTCTCCCTAAGGACCAGGACTTCCAGCTCCCTGCAGATGCTGTCTCTCCTGACGGGCTGGCACTCAGGTCACAGTTCCCAGCCATGACCACTGCCTGGCCCCTGAGGTCCCCTAAGCTGGGATCACTTTGGAAGAGAAGGGGATGTTCCTGAGAAGACCTGGCCCCTACTGGCTCCATCACTCATCAGCTCTCAACCTTGGACAAAGTTACCTGTTTCAGAATTTCGTTTTCTTGCAGATCAGCAATAAGAATGATTATTACAGAAGCCTGATACAAAACATCCAGTTATTACTATGTGTTAGGCTCTCTAGCAAGCACTTTATGTACACTGATTAACTTACTGTTCCAAACACCCCGAAGGTGGCATTAACTTACCCGCACAAGGAAACTGAGGGACAGTGAAGTCACATCCACTGTTCAAAGCCGCCCAGCTTGGACGTGGCTGAGTAGAATTTGAAATCAAGGATTCTGATCCCACAGCCTATAGTTTTTTCCAGTATTGAGGATTGAACCCAAGGCCCTAACACTGAGCCACAACCCCAGCCCATTTATTTTTTGTTTTTATTCTGAGATAGGGTTTCACCAAGTTATCCACCTGGGCTCAGTGTCCCAGAGTTCTGTAATTATGGGCATCTGTCACCGTGCTCAGTGCATATTCTTAACTTCTATATTCAGTGTCTCACCGTGCTGAATTAGGGAGAATTTGTTTGAGAAAAAAAGAATTTACTCAGATATTGACATATAATTCTATCATTACATTATAAGACAGGGAAGAGACAACAGCCGCGTTGTTCTGTACTTGGTAAGATCAGCGCTCAGTGTCATCAAATGAAGGGCCAAATGGATGAGTGGATATGGAAAGCGAACTCTGAGTACTATAAACCAAAGAAGAGTGAAGATGGCGAAGTGCTTTCTTACCAGGTTGGTTATACACCGTCCCCAGGTCTACTTTGAAAGAGCCAATCAGAATACTTCCTATCAGCTTGTGGTGGAAGACCTGAGGAGAAACGGAGGGCAAGTCCAACATGGTTATGTCTGAGGATAAGTCTGTGAAGTGGGCTCATCTGAGAGGCTTTGCCTGGCTTTGACTGGGGCACAGTGGAGTTTGGTCATCGAGCCATAGGGCTCCCAAGAGCTTCCAGAAGTTTCTCTCTAGTATCTCATCGCTCTACCAAACTTCCAGCCACTGAAGGTCACCCGACTCTCAGCACGTGAGAATTTTCTTTAACCAAAATGAGCACCAGAACAGTCTTCCCTTCAAACCCACTTCTGCCTGCTGAAGCTCTCCCCGTTCTTCAAGCCTACACCCCGTCCTGCAAGCAGCCTGCCCTGATCCCCCAGATGCAGCTCTTTCCTTTTTCCTAACTCCCCAAATACTTTTCTCCCAGAATCCTTGGAGAACCCACCATGGAGTGCTGTGAAACATTTAGTAATATGCAACAGAGTAAGAGGTGCCCCCCCCCTCAATATTTGGCGTGTTCAGAAGCCAGCGGAGTGCCAGGCTGGGTTGTAGAAGTTCACACATTCTGGTGTGAAATTTGCCACAGCAACAAAGTTCTAAAGGAAGATGGCCAAGCTGGCACCAGGTGCCACATTGTGTGAGAAACTGATGAAGACCAAGAGTTGTTTCACTTTACCCCAAAAGAGAGCAAACTAGAGCGAAGGATGCAGAGAAAGAGCAGTGGAGATCCAAGTGTCCTAAGATCTTGGAAGCTCTGCCATCTAGAATGGGGTGGGTCCTTTCAGTGTGGCTTTCAAGTACCAGGCGAATGATTTCCGCTCAAGATAGGGACAGAAAAAGGAAAGATAAGGACGGTTTTTATATTGGTGGGAGTTTCTCAGCAAGGGGATCGGATTTCCACAGGTAACGACCTCACCACCACTGAAAATAATCGTCCTGTCTAAGAACCTGCTATCGTGAGGGAGATAGAGTGTTTCTTCACCAACCGGACGCTAGACTATGCGGCCTCTGAACAATTTTCTACCTACAGAACCCTTCAATTCAGGGCAGTCTTCTACTCTCTTTTCCCCACCAGGTAGCCTTGTTCATAGTCAGTGTTCAAGAAACATTCTGTGACTTATTGAATGCTCAAATGATGCATGAATAGGATTTTATAGCTTCTAAATATCTCCTTTTGGCAGAGGCTAAAAACCCAGCAAATCCAACTGACCTCAAGACATTACAGTCCTTTCTATTTTCTCTCTCTCTCTGTCTCTCTCTCTGTCTCTCTGTCTCTCTTTCTCTCTGTCTCTCTGTCTCTGTCTCTGTCTCTCTCTCTCTCTCTCTCTCTCTCTCTCTCTCTCTCTCTCTCTCGCTCTCTCTCTCTCTCTCTCTCCTCTTGCCCAAAGTTTCCAACAGTGCCAGAGAACTGAAGGGAAGTAAGGACAGCCTGGCTGACTAGAGGAGCTATTTAAGGCCACACACAGAGAAGGCAGCTCGGTCTGTATCTTGCCATGCTTCAGTGGCTAACGTGGCTGCTCAGAGGGCCAAGAATGACTGGCTCCCTTTAAAGGAAAGAGTCTCTGTGGACAAGATGGCATATGTCTTCAAATAACAGAGGAGGGCTCCTCAAGTCGCCCAGCTAGCGGGTAAGTGCCAGGTAAGGCTGGTACGTCAACCAAGAGAGTGCTGAGGCCCTGGAGCCATCTCACTCACAGAGGCCTTGCATGCCTTTGGCCACTATTAGGGGAAGATGGTCTTGGCACCATCAAGTTAGGTCACATCCCGACTGTGCCAATAGCATCTGCTTTCAGCCCTTTCCCCTCCCCTTCCCACCTTGGATTTGTTCTGACCACGCTAAGTGAACTAACAGGAAAGTCAAGTTAAACATTCCATGCCCAAAGGAATATTCTTTTCAGAATCTTTTGTTTGTCTCTTTAAGAGTCACATCAGGACATCAGAGTATTATCTTCTCCCACATTAGAGGAACAGAGCCAGGCAATACCAACTCTGACCCTCTACCAAAAGCCCAAGAGTTCCAAAAACAGCCACGACCTTGCCTGCAATTCAGCATAAAATCCTAGCGACAAAAGTGCAGTGGTACAAATCTGTGATCCCAGCCCCCTGGGAGGCTGAGACAAGAGGTTCACAAGTTTGAGGTCACCTTGGCCCAAACAGTGAGTATTAGGCCAGTGAGATCCTGTCTCAAATAACGGCAAAAACCTGCAGAGCCACTCTCACAAGCAGGCTGAGTGATGGAACAAAGTCCTGGGCAATATACCAGGTCCCAAAATATCTTGTCATCGTGCCTGAAATTCAAACACAAAGAATGTTTGGCTCTTCATGACTTTTCATTCTTCAAGAGTCATATTCTTCAAGCACCGCTGGGAAGGATAATATCACAACTCCTCTAGGACCTGGGTGTTAATGTCCTACTGTGGGATATATTATGCGTGCATCTTTCTGTCATACAGAGTGGATGATAAAGACAGGAAAGGGAGACCGGAAATTTCCAAGTCTTGTCATCTTCACAAACCTCACAAGAGTTGGCGTGACTTTGGAGAAAGCTTCCTCGGTTCTCTGCACTGTTATGCTCATGCATAAGCAGGATTCAGTCCAATATAAGCTCTTTGGAAGACAGTGCTCATCCTGTAGTCCACCCCGTGCAGCTCACAGACTTACCCCCATCTCTCCACCAGAGAAGCAGCCATCCAGCAGACTGGCAAGACAGGTGCTGTCTGTTGTCCTTCACCCTCTGCCCCTTTGCTGAATAGTGTGGCTCGCTACTCAGCCTCCCTTCTCTGTCACTGGGACAAGTATAGCTGCTTTAACACAGGCCCTTCCCTACCAAATCCTGTCCTCCTCGTGGTGGGCAAAGCTGGAGGAGACATAGCTCTGAACCAGCAGCTCTCTGTCTGTTCCTACTCCGACGTATATTCGCTAAACAGGATTGCTGTTGACGGGACTGACATATTTGGTTGTTTTCTAAGTCTGTTCTATTTCTCCCTTTATCACCCACAGGGAAGGGAAAGGGCTGTAATTAGTAGCCACTGGAGTGGTTACCGTCTACAGAAGAAAGCACTCTTGAAGCCTGACTTGAAGGGTCAACTACAAGAGGCAATCTATTAAGATGTCTTGAAGCGTATGTTTTGCAATCCCACGTTTGCTTAGTAACAAGTTTACCATAGCCCACATTGGCTTCCAAGAAGTATAGATCTTCTTTTTTTTTTTTTTTTTTTTTTTGTCTTTTTGAGACAGGGTCTCACTATGCAGTTGAGGCTGGCCTTGAGCTCACTTTTGGAGCCCAGGCTGGTCTCGAACTCGCACCGATCCTCCTGCCTCAGCCTCCCTAGTGCTGGGATTACAGGCGTGCGCCACCACGCCCAGCTAGATCTTCTTGAGATGGTTTTTCCTCCCAAACTCTTATCTACTGGTGATTCCAACTCCCCAGCCCGGACGTGCTTTCCTGAATTGATTCATCCCTAAGCACACTGAAATTACCTTAGCGAATCTCCAGTGCCTGGAATCCCTTCCCCTCCCCCTAGCCCTCGGGACGACAGTCATCACCCAGAGAGACTTACTGAGATTTTGATGATCTTGTCAAAAAGATGCACTTGGGGCCCAATGAGGTCGAAGACAAAGTACTGCAAAACATAAAGTTCCTCCTGGCTATCAAGTCCAGCTTTGCACTTAGGAATTCTGCTCCTAGAGTGAATTCAGAGCTCAGTACTATTCTAAGCAACTGCTGCATAGGCCTCAGTTCTGTGAATATGTCAGCAGTTGGCTGCCCACCCCCACCCCCCGAAGGTCACTCATGTTGTTTTCAATTCTTCCACACAGAAACAGAATGCCAGGGGCCGCATTCTTGCACTGGATGTGTGCAAATGAACCTCACAAACAGTCAGGAGAAGTGGAATTGTCGGGTACGGGTTGTATGAACGTAAATCTTTAAGGTCAAAGTGTCTGGTTAAGCCCATGGGCAGCCTATGAAAGTAGCGATTTCTCCATACCCTTGCTAATCCCTTATGTCAGTAGTTATTTTCTTTATTTCTTTTTTTTCTTATGATGATAGGTAAAGATGTTATCTTAAGTACGATATTGTTCAAGAATGAAGCTGATTACGATCTAACTTTTTCAAGCTTTTCAGTTTCAGACAGTTCTGTGAAATTACCAAGGAGACTGGCAGAGAGAAATAAGACAGAGAAGTTACGGACAGGGAGATTTGTAATATTAAGGCAAAGACTGAGCTTCAAAGGTGAGGAAATTACCTTCTTCAGATAAAGAAAAAAGAAAACACTGAAGACTGAAGAACTTAAAAGATTTTTTCTTACATCATTAGATTGCTAATTATCTTTGGACCCAGGACCAAAACATATTTTTTCCTAGTTATCATAAAAGAGGTGAGGCAGACACTAGACATTTCATCTGATCGTTGAGTTGAGCTCTTCTCAAACATGAGGATGTACGATTCCTAGATGCAGAAAACCGGGGGGGGGGGCTTCTCTGTGTGGTTGGTTGGGTTTGTTTTAGGAGCTGGAGAGGGTTGGGGAGGCAGGACAGGGAGGCTATGGTCCCTTGAGTTCTGCTCATTATTCTGGGCTCAGGGACAGAGGTCAGACAAGTTAGTGATGGACACAGAAGTTAGAAGGACGCTTTCTTTACAAAGCCAAAACAGAAAAGCCAAAATATGTCATCAGATCCTCAGAATGGTGGTCTTTATTTTAAAAGAAAAAATCATCTGTTTGTTTATTTGTTTGTTTGTTTGTTTGTTTGTTTGGTGCAGGGTCTGGCTACACAGCTCAGACACATAATGGTCCTCCTGCCTCATCCCATCCAGCGCTGTGATTGCAGGCATGCGCCACCATGTCCAGTTTCTGAGGCTGGCTCAGCTCGGAGCTGGCATGGCATGTGGCACTAAGGATCAGGCCCAAGTCCTTGAGCTTGCCAGGCAGGCACTTAGAGCACTGAGCTATGTCCCCAGCCCCAACCTCCTGGTGGCCTTTACATACAATTAAAAGTGACAGTAGGGCTAGCCAAATAGCTCAGTGGATTAAAGCACTTGCAAGCAGGCGCAGTGGCTGGGAGTTTAATTCCCAGGCCTGCAGTACCGCTCGCCCCCCCAGGGGCATGCTGAGATGTCAATGGAGCCTGGGCATGGTGGCACATGCTTTCAATCCCAGCTCTTGGGAGGCTGAAAGCAGGTGGATCACTACAAGTCTGATCTAGTAGTGAGGCTCTGAACACCCTGGGGACCCTTCCCTAAAAAATACAAAATATAAAAAACAAAAATAAAAAAGTGACATTGTACTCATTGTCTTCTGTTTAATAATAAAATATATGATATTTTAGAAAAATTTTATATACTAGTAGTTTAAACTTTTTAAGAGTTTTGGTGATCGAATTTATGTGGACAACTACCTTATGTGGAAGATCCCTCATTCTCTGAGAGGGTGGAACACACAGGACAGAGTGGCTTCCCTTGGGCTGAAGAACTGCTTTCAGCAGCTACTGCGTCTGCTTAGCTCCGTGTGTCGCAGGCTCAACCTCCTTAGGTGGGTTCCCAAGACCTCTAAATCAACAGTGTTCAGACTCTGCTAAGTACTTCCTTCAGCATCTGGAGATGGTTGGGCTTGAAGGCTAGGTGGAGACTTGTGACCAATGCTGAGCTCACCTTCTGTGTCTTCACTTCCTTGTGATTATGCTTGGGCCCAATTTAATGTCATTTGGAATCCAGTACTTGTGTGCATAATTATAATAACTAATAAACCTTAGGGCTTTGAAGCTTTAAAGCATTTTGGGGCATGCTATCTCAAATCACACTCATAATTTAAAAAAAAAAAAAAAAAAAAAACGGGAGGGAGGTAGCAGGGTGTGAAAGAAAACTACCGACATTTTCAAGGCTTACGGACAGGAACCATAAACACAAAAGCAATTAACAGCTCAAATGGGATTTGGGTTTTTTCTGTCAATGCCTTTATCCATGTCCTGCTGCTTTCCTTTTTAATTAACACTCCCATTAGGATACTAATTAAGAGCTTACTGCATTTTATGTAATTTGTGATGCCAACATAGCTACAGGAAAAAAGGAACTCTTGTGTAGTTAGTTGGAGCATAACGTGTTAACTTCTTTAGAAGGCAATTTGGTGATAATAAAAATTTAATGGGATTTGTGTATTACATACACTGTGCCCCAGTTATGGTGTATAAATATGATTGTAAGGAGTAGCAACCAGCAGAAATTAATATCTGTGCATGAGAGACTGACTTAGCACAATATAATACACCAAAGCCGTGGACAATTCTTTGGCCATAAGGGGTGAAATTGAACTACCTGTCCACTACCAACTGATCTCCAAAGTACTGTCTTGTGAAAAAGAACACGGCTTAGCCAAGTGTACAGGGAACGCTACTACTTGGGTACAAGGTGTGCTTTCATTCCTGTGTGTGCTTGGAATCTCTCTGGGACATATCCAGATACCTGGGAGGACAGCAGCCTCCAGGATGAGGTCTAGGGAAGTAGAGACCAAAGCCAGAACAAAAATGTTCACTGTCATTTTCTACTCTGTAATTTTTCTCCACATAACAATCTTGTTTTCAAAAGAGGATCAGTGTGTTTAACATTAGAAACCATCTTTAAGATTTTCCTTTACACTTTCTACACAGCTTAGAAAAACACAATCATTGATAGTGATAACTCAACACTATCAGCGACTAGGTTTCCAACATTTTTTGCATGGAAAAGAATGTGCAGCTCCTCACTGGCCAACCTTAAATGCTAATCGAACATAAACCCAGAGTGTGTCGTGAGTATGACAAACTGAGAAATAAAACAGCTGCTAATGTACTAATGACTTCCAAACTGGGGCGCATTCTTTGCCTCTCCTTTCTGTTATTGTTGTGTTGAAAACCATCCGGGTCTCTGTCTGTAGGAGACTCAGAGGACTTGCCTGGACGCAGCTTTTCTCTCCCAGGAAGACTCCCCTAAGGAGTGCAGGAGGGGACAGATACCCTGCGGACAGCGACAAGCTCTCTGTGACTTACCTCGTTGTAAAATGGGCTGTTGGTCCCCTCCTTCACCGTGCTCTGCTTCTTCTCCTCCCCAACCTCAATGGTCACAACGGGGTCGATGTTCTCACCCACTAGCTGGCGGGCCTCAATGATGGTGATGGAGATCTGCAACCGGAAGCAGCGCGCGAGCCACTCTGACGTCGCTGCATATTCACTTGGGGAGCCCTGGGGCTGGGCAGGGAGGGCTGATCGCTTACTTGGTAGTTTTGGGACTTGCTCTCCCCATCGTGGATCTTAGTCAGCAGCTTTGATCTACCAAAAAAAAAAAAACAAAAAGAAAACAAAACAAAAAAAAACGGTCAATCAGTTTGTCTCCTTGCATCAGGACATGCACTAGATCCATAAGCCATAATAACATTTCCCAAGGCTTTCTAGCAATTTCAGGGGCATTGTAGCACATATTCTCTCCACTGCTCTGGAAAAAGAAGGTCTAAGTGAACAAGTCACTGAGATAACTCTGAATACCTCAGTTTTCCCAACCCAAAAAGGTAGCTGAAAATAGGACTTACCACATGAGGTGACTTCTAGAATTAAAGGATAAAACGTGTATAGCAACGCCTGGCAGGAATAAATACTAGCAGTTGTTTTTTTTTTTTTTTTAGGAATAAGACTGCCCATAGTATATGATTTTTATAGAACCAGAACCTGAAGTGCCTCAGAACCTCAGTGGCAAACCTGAATCAAACGAGATTTCCCAACCTCCCACCTGGTACTGGACGCGAGGCTGGCTTCTCACTGCCAGTACCTACGATGATCCAGAGCTTTGTGATCCAGAGATTTGTGATTGCTTTTGAAAGGACTGATAGAGGAAAATCGAAAGGAATGAGGAAGGTGGCACCCCACAGCAAGGTCATGTCCAGGGCACCTCACTTATCTGGACTGTCACAGGTCACCGAAAATAGATGTGCAACACCTGGACCCCCAGTGGTTGGCTAGCAGTGGAAAGAGAAGGCCCTGGGCATCCACAGGGCAATGCATGGGGGACAAACTGAGCTGGGTTCCTTCTGAGCTTTGCTCTTTTAGCTTCTAACAATCCCTTCTTGCATTTGATGTCATGCTGCTTCTGCTAAGTGTAGTGACTGAGTCCAGCAGGGAACAGCGAGCCAGCGAAGATCTCCGACCTCTGGAGTCGGACTTCTCTGACTTAGAATATTTGTTCTTCCCAATTTGGAGTTTTAGCTTTCATTTCTTTACATGAAAGTAGGCATAATAATTTATATCGTATAGCATTGTCTTAGGTACAGAAGACCTTGAAAGGTATATAAGAGGAGTTATCAGCTATCACTGAGCGTGTTCATTAATAAAATGGCACATGCATACTGATGGCTCATCCTGTGGAGCCTAGTGTTAGGCTCGGCTAAGAGAAAAGCAAAGATTGATGACATCACCTTGGGCCTTTGGAACTAATAATTTGTCCCAGGCAGAGAAAACAAAGATATATGAGGGAAGAACCTGCAGAAAATGTCCCATGGGGTGGGGGAATATGGGATGGAAAAGGTGAAGAGATGACATTCCTAAGGATTCCGTGAACAGCAAGGGCTTCGCTGCCGAGGCCGGATCTGAGCTGAGCATTGTGGGTAGGTAAAATTTCAATTGCCGGACACTGCCCCAGCCAAACAGAAAGGGAAAAACTACAGCTGCTCGCCTCACTTTCCCCTGCCTTCCTCCATCAGTTTGGTCATCTTGGCAAAAAGGAGTGTCTTGGTAGATATGAAAGAATGATGGAAGTTGCCAGTCAGAGGCCGGGGCAGGGGGTGGCAGTTGTTGGGGCAGCGTAGGTGGTTGGAGCGAGTGCGTGCACGCAAATGTCACGAGGTGCTAAGTGGCTTTACCGACAGTGACACTCTGAGTGGACAAAGGAAGAAAGGGCAGAGTGAAGAATCGCAGGGAAGAGACTGACCTAAACAAACATGGCGGAGTGAAAGCGCTGCCAGCCCCGTTACTGGCTTCTTCGGACCCAGGCGTGTTTGCCCTGTGCCTTGTACCTTCCTTCCCCTGGACATGGCCTGACCCGGTGACCTGCATCTGGCCAGTACAGGGCAGCACACGTGCCTTCCCGTGTTCCAAGTCTGACTCTTCAGGAGACCTTGCACGCTCTCTGAATGCCGCCGGTGCTACCGGTGGATCAGATTTGGACTAAACCTGCTGGAAAGGCTGGTGCTGCATGACGGAGGGCACAGTGGGCTGTTGGAAGCCATACCGGGCCGGCCTCTTGCCCGCCTAGCCCCGAATTCAAATCAGCAGAGCCACCGAAGGACCACTGATGCCCGAGTAACCCCTCTGACAACCACTGCTGGGGAGTAGAATGATGCAACCCACCCAAAAGCTCCAGAGCCCTATAAATGCCCTGTGTGTTAAGCCACTGATAGGGGAGTTATAAACCACACCTCACTGGTTAACTGGTAAAGCACACACAAGCTTGTTTTGTTGGTAGTTTAAAAATCACTTTCTCATCTGGAACAAACATGAAACCAAGAAAACCAATACTTGGATCAATTAAAGAAGAGGCAAGTGATGGGTCTGGAGTCTGTTTCCTGCTCCAGGACCTCGACGCCGTACCTTCTCTGTGGAAGAGCTGACAAGGCAGGAGTGATGGATACATCATCACGAATCAGACCTCTTTCTTGTCCCTCCTGTGGAAAATATCCCTCCTGGGATGCTTCCGTGTCACTTTGACCATCTAGAAGAACAGGCAGGGGAGAAAAGTCCTCTTAAATTGAGTCTGGTACAAAAGAAAGCATCAACGGAGAAAAAACGAAGCCCACAAATTGGGAAAAAATTATAGCAGATGGTCCTTCAGACAAAGCACTCCTGTCTAGAACATAGAATTAAAAATAAATCAGGCCCCCAAAATGCAAAGACCCAATCCAAAAATGAACATCTGAGATGAATATATACTTCATACATGAAGAGATAGGAATGGAAAATAAATATATGAAAAAATGTTCACTTAGTCATTCAAGAGAAACAAACGAAAACAGCACAGAGATTCCATCTCAGCCCGTGGGTACCACCAAGAAGTCAAGCCATAGCAGATGCTGGAGAGGCTGTAGGAAAAAGAACCCTTCTCCGCTGTTGGTGGGAGTGCAGGCTGGCGCGGCCACTCTAGAAATCATTCTGGAGATTCCTCAGAAAGTTAGCACTGGAAGCCCTATTCCAGCCGGCTAGTCTCCTCCTGGGCACTTTTCCAAAGAACTGAAGTCGTCATAGCCAGCAATATATGTGCACCCATGTTTATAGCAGCACAGTTTCCCACAGCTACATCTTGCAAACATCCTAAATGCCTATCAGCTAAGAAACAGATAAAAAGATACGGCATTTTTACACGATGGAGTATTAGTCAGCTATAAAAAAAGAGAAATGTGAGGCTTTTGTAGGTAAATAGATGCAACCAGAGACTATATTGGTAAGCAAAATCCATCAGATCCACGTGTGCAAGCATCACGCTTTCTTGTTAGTGTGACAACCTGAAAGGGTAAATAAAATCTGAAAGGTGCGATGGAACTGTGAGAGGGAAAGACCGTGTTCAACAGGACGGAGAAACTGGGAAGAGAAAAGAAAGAAGGGAACAAGCCAGGTGTGGTGGCGCACGCCTGTGATCCCAGCACTTGGGAGGCTGAGGCGGGAGGATCGGTGAGAGTTCGAGACCAGCCTGGGCTACAAAACTGAGCTCCAGGCCAGCCTGAACTGTACAGCGAGACCCTGTCTCAAAAAGCCAAAAAAAAAAAAAGAAAGAAAGAAAGAAAAAAAAGAGAAGGGAACAGATACATTTAGGTATACGTGCAGGATAGTTTGGATAATTGTACTGCAGATTTCTTCTGCTCTTTTGAAAGAAGTTAACGTTTTTTAATTTTTTTTCTTTTCTTCTTTTGAATTTCTTAAAACTTCTTCGCTATTGTTTTGTGTTTTCCTTAAACCAATCTTACATGTTTGTATCTGGTAACCAAACAACTAATCCGAAGACAACATCATGCAGCTCGGCAACCGCCGCTCAATCCCTACTGCCCTGTTTAGTGAAATATGGTATCATTTCTAATGCTGATTTTTTCTATCACTTTTTTTTTTTTTTTACTTTTTTCATGTTTTATTTGTTTTCTTGCCTGTCTGTTACAGGGTCTTGCTACACAGCTAGGGCTCCTCGTGATCCTCCCGTCTCAGCCTCCCCAGCACTGGGATTATAGGCATGTGCCACTATGTCCAGGTTTGGGGCCAGCACAGCACACTTGGGGTTCCAGGGATCAAACCCGGGTCTTTTCACTTGCCAGCCAGGCACGCACACTCCAAGCTGTCTCCCCAGCCTCCTCTATCGCCAGCATGTGTTCTTTAAAAGATAAAAATTGAAGCTGGCAGAAGCCAAGGCTCCGCTCTGCCTGGCACCACGCCAGACACCAACGGGCCGCAAGAGGACCAGGAAACACTGTCTGTCTCAATGAAGCTTGGCATCCTCTTGGCAGAAAAGCCAGACACAGTGTTCAACTTTTCTTAAAGTAAGATACGTCTTTTATTTGTTTCAAAAAATAGAAGAGTAGCTCTCTATGGATGGTCATAGGAAAACTGCATGAGGAAACTAACACTCTCGTCACAACCACCAGGCACAAGGGACATAGAGACAAGCATTTTGTTTCTCTGAGATTTATCAGCACAGTTCAGTATGCATAAGAGATGCCTGGGAAGCCGTTAGATGTGGCTCAGATTGAGTGCGTCGGGTTGGGGGGCTAGCTCAAGATGAAGCCTCTCTCTCAGCATAACTCCAGGTAAAAACGGTCCTGCAACGGGCAGCCAGTTCTGAGCGCCAAGTTCCACCCTCCGAAGAGATGGCAGGGCTGAATCCCTGGGGCCCGTGAGCACGGGCAGGCGTGGGTAAGCGAGGAATTTGGAGATGAGGCAGGGATCCGAGTTAGCAGGCAGGCTGGACGCGCAGGCAGACCCGCCCTTATGTGGAGAGCAGAACAACAGCAACGTGACCGGGCACAGAGGCTAGACTGCCGCTTCCATAGAGACAGGGAACGCCACAGCCGGGGCTGGAGTGATAGCTCCATGGCACAAGTGCCTGCCTAGCAAGTGTATGGTCGTGAGTTTGAACCCTCATCCCGCCAAAAAAGAACACCACAGCCCACATGTTAGGGTCTGGGTCCTGGATGTCCCTCGGAGGCCACATGCTGAGGGCCTGGTTGCCAGCCTATGGTGCAACTTAGAGAAGGTGGGAACTTTGCAAGGTGGGGCCTGGTGAAAAGAAGTCAGGTTATGGGAGCAGATGAGGGGACCTGCGAAGCCCCACCCCTGTTTCTTTCTCTCTCTGCTGTCTGACCGCCTCAGCTGGGCAGGCTCCCCCTACCATGTGGTCCCTACCACGATGCTCTGCTTCACCACAACCCCCAAAGCAGCAGAACAAGCGACCCTGGACTGAAGCTTGTGGGACTGTAAGCCCACAGAAGTCCCCCTCCTCGTCAACACTTATCTTAGCTGTTTGTCACCGTGAAAGCAAGCTGACACGCGCCCAAGGTGGGAAGAGGTGGGGGACATCTGCAGGCAGCCAGGCTCTGGACTCTGCCCGGTGCTGCTGACGCTGGGCTGCGTAGCTGTAGAAAAGGCTGCTTAAGGCTGCTGCCTTAAGCTCTCAAGTTGGCGTAACTCAAGCCATCTACCTAGGAAGGGCACCTTCCGTGGAAAGCGGCAGGAAACAAGCGCGCAAGCGCTTAAAGATCTCAACCAACTGGACAGCAGTTGCTCTCTGTAGATGCTTTCCTGGGTGACCCCGTGTTCTGAGGGGACTCATCAGGAAAGCCGGCTGGATGCTCGGATTGCCTGAGTTTCGCAGGGGATACCCTCATGTGCAAAGTGGGTTAGGCAGGAGCAAGAGCGTCTGGGCCTCCCCAGCACACCCACAATCTGTGCACGGTGTAGGCAAAGGACGCTAACCCAGAAGATCTGAGTTCAAATCTTAGCCCTTTCCCTTTCGAGGTTTGTGAATTGGGCAAGTCATTTCTGTCGTTCTATTTTTCTTATCCATGCAACAAGGCAGAGTTGACTCCATCCCAGAGTCCTGAGGAAAATTAAACAAAATGCAGAAAGGCCCGCCCAGTGCTTGCCAAACACAGCGGATGCCGAGGATGATGGATCAAAGAGGCATGGCTTGAACACATTGCGCAAAACTGGCTGACGTTCTTGTTCCTTTCCTGTAGAATGAAATCACTCAGCGAGAGAAGTGCTCTTGAACTCCATAAAGCAACGCCATCCTTTTATAAATATAGATTTATATTGCACCTCAGTATAAAATAAAATCCATTTGTGCCAAGCTGTTCCATGAGCCACGGGTGGAAAGAGTCGAGGCAGGAAACCTCCCACACGGCCTCGCACCCGTCTCTCCAGATACCCTGACACCAGTTCTCTGAATCCTGGGACTCAACTCTACATGAGTCAAATCATCTCTAAGATACTTTGTGGCTGCAGCATGTTTTGGGTTCAGCTTTAATCCGCACCCCTGCCAACGGCCCTTATGAGAAGACAGATGGGGTGCGGAGCCTCAGACCACAGAGCTCCATCACCCAGGCTTGAACTGGCTAAGTACTCACTCAGTTTCCCTGATCTCTCAGGCAGAAGACTAAAGCCAAGACCAGCACTACCAGAGGCCACAGGAATCCAGTGCCTGGCTGGGCTCCTGGAAGCAGCCCAGTAAAATAAGTACTTGCTCCCCCTACTTGAGTACTCGTGAGAAACTCAAATGAACTCCAGTTTCCAGGGAAGATTCTTGGACACCTGATGCACGCTTGGAGCTGTGCGGAGTCAGGTGTCCAAAACCCACCCAAGGTTTTACATTCTGGAGGGTGGGAGACCCTGAGGCAGAAAAGCCATTGGCTGACACATCATCATGCACTCTCTCCAGTAGGCTCTGCGTGGAGAATGCGGGGTGGCCACGCCACTTCCTTCCTTAGAGCCCCTCAGGGTCCGTTGCTCTTAGCGACAGTCTGCACTCCATCCCCGACAACACCCTCCCCAGTGTGCTTTGCTCCACTGCCCCGTCTGGGTGCCCCTGTCCCCAGCCCTGCTCCCAGCCCCTTCCGGCCTGGCCTGACCAGCTCACTGTTGCTTGCTGTGTCTCTTCACCAGCCCCCCTCCGCCCGAGCTGCTGTCCTTTGTGCTGTCCCTGGAGGCTCCCTGACACCTTGCAGTTTTCCTCTGCATGCTGTTTCCTCCTTAACCCCACCAAATCTCTATTTCAGTCAGCCAAGAATCAGATGAGGCTCCCTACACCTCCAGGAAGCTCCAAGCATTTCCTCCCCTCGTAATGTGGGTACAAGTCAAGGCCCCAGCAACCAGCACATGGCACAGCCAGAACAGCAAGGTTCAAGGGCTTCTCACAAAGCTGTGGGCATAGGAAAACCACCACAGCGCATGCAGTCATGTGGGGCTGCCAGCCACCCCAGAGAGCCAGGCTGGCTCCGCGCTGAGCCTGGCAAATGAGGGAGAAAGAGACAGACAGAAAAGACAGAGACAAGGACAGGAAGACGGAGAAACGAGGACAGAGACAACTGGATCCAAGAAGGGCTGGAGTAAGCCAGAGCCCACCTCCCCACGAGGAGCAGCCCTTTTCCTTCAGCTGAGGGATGCAGTCGACCGGACCCCACACTCCTGCTCCCCTCTCCTAAGGCCTTCTCCTGGGACCCTGTTGGTCAGACCCACCCGGAAGCCAGAAGGCCCTGGGCCCCTGGGTCCTCCCGCATAGAGGTCAGCCTCCAGGGCCATAGAACAGGGGAAAAGTAGAGTCTGGTGAGGTGGACAGAGAGAAGGGCCCCACACAAGACCACCACCTTCTCTCTAGACTATGCAGAGTCCAGCTACTCAATGCACCAGAACCTGGCCCAGGGTCCGCACCCGGCAGATGTTCCATTAACTTGTGCTGGACAAGCAATGAATGGATGGTTGGGGGAGGTGGCCAGCAGCTGCCTGTAAGTGCCTAATGGATGGGTTACAGTAAGGAGGTTCTCAAGGGCTCAAGGCAAATGCACAGACAGAAGAGCCAGAGACTCTGAGAGCCTCCAAACATTTCACCCCGAAATCCTACCTTTCCTGGCTGAGCCAAGAAGGAAAAACCCAAGTCTCCACTGAGTCTCAAGTGTTTGTCTCCCATGGACTGGTCCCTCCCAGCTGGGTGGAGCTCATTTACTTTCTAGGAAGGGCTTTTGACCTCTCTGCCCTGTTTGCTTTCTGGGCTGAAGACTGATTAGAATGAACCCCACAGGCCAGGCCTCTGAAATGCCCACGCTTGGCTACTGTACAGTTCCCCTGGTTTGCCAGGGTGGGCTCCCAGCTGGATGACACCCATGGGGCAGGAAAGTGCCCGCTCTAGGGTCAGACTCACCTGGACATGTGACACAGCTTATGCACTCGTGGGAAAAGGCTCTTCTGCATCTGAACCATTACTATAACCTAGGGGGTCACGTAATATACTGTGCAGGGCCCTGAGTGGTACATCAACTAACAAGCAGTAGAGACTTAATAAGTATGCCCCGTAGAAGTCATTCCTCATAAAGTCTTTGAGGAATAACTATGACTTATTTAACCTAGTTTGACGAATGACAAGAAAGTCCTGGAAACCTTTTCCACACTCTGCCTGAAGTCACTGATTTAACTGACTAGACAAGTACTAAGCTTTAAGACTAACCCCCTGAATAGCAATACTCCTCCCTTCCTGTCCCAGTGTAACTCTTTGTCATCGGTGTCAACATTTCAGGATGAATGCTAGAGCACAGTTAGGGGGAGCATGAAGTCCTTGAACTGCTGCAGTAGACGCAGGAAACAAGAGGGGAGATTTACCAGGCCCCCAGCACTGTTTGGGTCTAGGGATGAACTCAGAGAGCCAGCCGCATCACTCAGCAGAAGTCCCCAGGGCCCACGTAGACCTGTCCACCATGAGCCCAGTGCTCCCGCACCAGCACCGCCGGTCTAGCCCACCCGCTGGCATCGTTCACACCTTTTGAAGAAGGAAGTAGCCTTACCAAGGGCAGGACATCGGGCCACCTGGGTTTGTAGCCCCGTGTGCTGCTCCGTCCTCTCTGCCCCCTGCCCTCTGCACCAGCACCTGGAGTGGGCAGTCTGCGCAGATGGGGTCTCACATTCAAAGACCCCTGTTGCATTTGGTGTAAGCTCTGTTCTCGCCAACCTGAAACTCATAGTCGTTTCTCCATGTTGGCTTTGCGCTTCCGCCTCGCCCTGGGCCTCGCCCCGGGCCTCGCCCCTCTACAGCCGGGCCTCCTTGCCGCTCCTACTCTGCTGCCTCGCTCTCTGTATCTCCCTAACTGGGCTGTAATAGCAGGGTAACAGTGCAGACTGCTAGTGAGGTGCAGAGGTCCAGCGAGACGACGTAGGCTAAAGCCTTCCTCACGGTCGTCGGAGCAGCGACGGTCTCACTCTTACTTTGAACCTCTCATTTGATCTTCCCCATCATGGCGTGAACTCAGCAACTCACATCACGCTTATCTGAGATGGCAGGAAGTGGGTCTCTCCATGGCCCTCTTCCATGGCCCTGCAGGTGCCCACCCAACCCTACTTGGTGACAACCAGGACTTTGGAGCACTTTTCCTTATGCCTGGAATGGGCAGGACCTGCAGAGCCCGCAGGCAGCAGGCTCACTCTCGTGGACAGAAGGCCACTTCTCAATGAGGAGGCGTCCCCTGAGAGGCCCAGTGCTCAGAGCAGCAGCCACCACCCAGCTGCGACTCACCTTGGGCGGCCTTGTTAGCTAAAGTCAGCCCCTTCTCTGCTTTGTTCTTTTTCTTCTTCTTCAGCTTCAGTCCAAACATCCCCTTTCTGAAAATAAAACAAACATAAGCTAAATTGAGCAGCACGGTAATAGGAATGGAAGTGATCCAATGTGCAGGGGCACCAAATCGCGGTGAGCAGCCTCCCTGCCCAGCCAGGAAGGTGGAGCGCTCGGCTACTGCAGAAGCAGAAGTCTCCCTCAGATGAGGTGCGCCATAGTTCTAGCCAAGGCTGTGTCTCCATTTCTCCCGCTCACCCAGGCCAGGCATTGTGTGGAGCCCTGGGAAGGATGTCACACCAGCGTCCCGGCAACCCATTCCCGCCCATGGTGTGACGGTGGCCCAGGGCCTGTAGGGGCTGGAGGCTGTTTCTGAGCTCTGGAGCACTGGCGCTCTTGCGGGAGCCCGAGCCTGCCTAACCTCAGAGCCCAGGCACTCACCGTTGAGTGGCCTCAGCCCAACGATTCCCTCTCCAGCAGCAAACACCCTCCCTGGAGCCTGGCTCTCAGGTGACTTCTGAGGCCAAGAGGTTCTGGTCTTGCTGAAGACGCAGCACAAGTGCACAACTCAGCTGACACCGGGGGCAGGCTCCAAACTGCTGCTACCACTGTTCTTACTATTGGCCTCCTCACATCTCAGAAAAAGGTCCTCTTCCACTGTTGCTGACACACAGAGCATCCTTGCTGCTCCAGCTGTGAGGCAGAACCCCTTTCTGAGATCAAGGGACTGAAAACCTATGGCCCGGATGAAGCACAGAGGGCCATGGGCTGGAGCACAGGTGGAACCAGGCAGGTGGGCTGCCCAGACAGCCCCAAGGACCAGGAGAAGGAGCCAGAGGTGTGCACTTGAGGAGAGAGGGGTGGTGCCTGGCACCCTGCTCCGTGCACTCCACAGTCCCTGAGCAATGAGCGAGAGGCTTGGAGCTGCCAGCTCCTCCCTCTGGCTTCCCCAGTTGGGACTCAGGAGTCAGTTATTAAGATTCGGCTGCCTGGACTCCATCCCAGCATGGTGCTCAGAGCTTTGACGAGCTATGCCGTGCAGAGTAGAGTCATAAAGGCAAAGAGTCAGCACAGCAGTTGGAACACGATTGCTGCCCAGTTACTATTCTTCTAAGGGCTAAAATTAGAATCAAAACTGGGATGCAGGAAGAGACAGATGTCTCATTTATTTATGTACTTGTTTCCTTATACACCCCACTTTGAGCCAGATGGATCAGTGCCACCCGACACTGAGACGGCCCACTCTGGGAGAGGGGGATCTCTGTCCCCAGAGGTGGAGGGTGGAAGACCACTGCCAAAGGGTGGATTCAAAGAGGCAGGGATCAAGAGGGGCTGCTGATGAGGGGCTCCTTGAGTCCCCTGAGGTCCTGCTGTGCAGTAGGATGGAAAGAAGGCCCTCCAGAAGCAGCCACACCCGGGCCATCACACAGCCTCCCTTCTTGCTCAGGGTTCTCATGTATGCAGGGGAGAAGGGACAGAACACATACTCTATAAGGTGGCAGTGGTGATAAACGAGGCAAAGGGACAAAGCGGCCAAGACAGCATCTGGGACACAGAAAGCACGAAACAAAGCAAGCGCTGGGGGTGGGGGGGCATCTTTCTCTGATGTGCCAACATCCTAGTTTCTCAGGAATCTCTAGAGAACAGACACGCCGGGCGTGGTGGCGCACGCCTGTAATCCCAGCACTCTGGAGGCTGAGGCAGGAGGATCGCTGTGAGTTCGAGACCAGCCTGGGCTACAAAAGTGAGCTCAAGGCCAGCCTGAACTGCACAGTGAGACCCTGTCTCAAAAAGTCAAAATAAAAAAAAAATTAAAAAATAAAAAATAAAAAAAAATAGAGAACAGACACGAAGGAGACTCCTCCCTTCTGACATTTCCAAGAGAGACCTTCTAATAATAGCTCCTACTACCCTGCTTCAGAGAGTACTTCCAAACAGGGCACTCCAGGCTCGAACCTGAACTGACCCTCACAGTTCCCCAGCGCTCACTGCCAAGATCGGCTCATGAGGACAGAACAGATCTTCCCAGGAAGTGGTCCATGGGCTCTCAGACTGACAAGGTTGAGTTACTCTCACCTGCAAACAGGAAGCTGCTGCCAGTAAACAATACCCAGAGGGGCAGTGCCATGCTCCTGTGAGGGCTGACGGCCTCATCTGGGTTGGCTTCAGCATTCTGGATCCTTCCACATAGACACCACTATGAAAGGCACTGGGCCATGGCTGAGGATACCGGCATGCATGAGGCTCCACTCACGTCCTGAGTCTCCACCCTGTCATCACGAGGAGGGAGGCAGACCCTCCTCATGGAGGCGGGCGCTTCTCCCTCTCCAAACCCTACAGCTTCTGTTGACCCTGCTGCCCTTCAGATTTCCCTAAGGAAGTGTTTGTCTGCTTACCACCGATGTCTTGAATCACCTTCTGAAGTGTACAATTGACCCAGAGTAGAGTCAGGGTTACGAGGCGCTTGCCTAAGCGCAGCTTGGACCCCTACGGCATAAGTGAAAGGAACCTTTCAGGAATGCCCATGCCAGCCAGCCCTCTTGTGTGGACTGAGGTTAGTTTCACAAACACAGATGTGTTTCCCTGAAACTGTGAGTCAGCCATCCGGGGCACACCTAGCACGAGAGCCGATTCCTCCTTCACAGGCCCCAGGCACCTTGCCCTAGAGAGGACACCACTTACCAACCACTGGTGAGTGACAGTGCCTCTGGCAGAGATAGAACAGTGTGGACTAAATTGGTGACATAAGACTCTCTCAGGAGACCTGAGAGGACTGAGCTCTAGAATCTGGGACTAAGTAGATGTGCATGTTTTCTCCCCATATGATACAAGGCTATGTCTTATCCAGTTCACAAGGTGGCTTTAAAATAGGAAATAATGTTTCTGAAGAATAACACATGCTACAGACGATCTCAATATGGATGCCAAAGATAAACGAGATTAGATTGTTTTGAGCTATGCGACCAGAGCATGATTCTACACCCCTGAGCTCCCAGACCCCCACAACCCAGATGAGGTAGGTGGCATTCGTGGCCTTCCCTGTGAACGAAAGGGCGCTGGGAGTTCCCACATCAAGATTGACCACCAAATCAGGAATGCTCACCTGGCAAGTGTCCAGCAGCGGCCGTCACACCTGCCCTGTCCAACTGGTGGGCAGTTCTCATAGGGGAGCCCCATGTGGGCGTGCCTTTCTGCCCACCCCTTCCACCCCAAGGTAAGTCAAGAGACGTGTGGGTGCACCCGTACCAACCTGGTTTCCTCGGGGTGAAAGCTACCGTGGCTCCAATATCTGTATCCAAACAAGAGCATTGAACAAGACAGGGTTAGCTTTGCTGCCGCCCGCCTTTCCAAGGCCACTGCCCGGGGCCAGGCATCCTAGCGCCTGGCAAGAGGGACTGGCCCATGGGCGTGGGGGTCTCAGAGCCACTCTCTGAGTGGGGCTGGGCCCCAGGCCACCTCAGCACCAGGCTCTGTTGCTCTTCTGCTTCAGGGAGTGGTTAAGGGGACTCTGCCTATCCTCCCCGGGGACATTACATGCATGGGCTCACAGAGCCTCACCCCCAACTCTTAGCTACAGAGAGCCAATCTAAATATGGCGTTGTCTGCAGCTCACTGAAGCCAGGACTGGGGAAAGGCTTGAAGCTAGAACTGCCGTGCGGTTTCCCAGGTATGGCCCCAGACTCCTCTCCTGGAACCCCCTTTTCTACCTTTGGGTAAGGATGGAAGCAGCTCAGACCGAACGGCCGAGCACTGAGGTGACTACGCCAGGCCAGTGGTGTGACCAGCACTCTCTCTTCTCTGAAGGTTCCCCGGGGACCTCCCTCCCTAACTCACAGCCACGGGCACCCACAACGGGGGCAGGGAAAAAAAGCAAGCTGAACTAATAAAAAGCAAAGCTTTAGCCAAATTGTGGATTAATCTACCTGAATACACTGATAAATTTCCTTAAACTAAAATATAATTTTATATTTAATTGTACTTCTAGATTAAAAGCATGAATTCTTGTGCTTTTATAAAATAAAGCCTGGAAAATGCCTGCGCCGTTCTGAGGTTATCCACAGAGCTTCTGATAAAGTCCCAGTTGCCTGCTGGGAAATGCTTGTTTAGGCACAGCCTACTGTACGTTCTTCTTACCTCTAAGACTGAAATGTACTTATGACAGGCAAACTGCTAAGTACTGAAACGGCTGTGATGTGAATTCTGCACATTGTTTAAATGGAAATCTCCATGGTATCCCTGCTTATCAAGGCACGCTCGCCCCCCCCCTCTCTCCACATCTATCCCAGGGGTCCCAGCCATGGAGCCAAGAAGCAGGAATCTATAGAATCTCTGAGCCTCCCAAAGTGACCTCCTAGATGTCACGAACCCCTGTAACTAAGTAGTCAGTGTCAAGGAGCTGCTCTCTCAGAGAAGTATATATTTTTAAGGAAAAGCTTAAAATATAATTTCTTGGGCTGGGGAGATAGCTCGGCGGTCTAAGCATCTGCCTGGCAGGCACAAGAACCGGAGTTTGATCCTCGGTACTGTGTGCTATGCCAGCCCCCGAACCAGGCCTGGTGGTACATGCCTGTAATCCCAGCACTGGGGAGGCTGAGACAGGAGTATCACTATGAGTCTAAGCTGTGTAGTGAGGCCCTGTGCAAAACAAATAAATAAATAATTTCTTTTAAAAATGAATAAGAAAATATAATTTCTTAATTAAGAGGAACAATGAAGTTTATGGCATTGGAATTCTTGGTGGACATGCTTGTTTCGTAGGCTGTATATTTTACCACTGAGCTCCCATACCTCTCCCATCCCCAACCTCCCATCCTCACAGTGAGCCCACAGAAGCCACCTTCGACGCAGGCACAGAATCAGCCAGCCTGAGAGGAACAGAACCCTCTGGTTGGTCCTCTAGGAGATCCACAAGGAGCCTGGCCCACCAATGGCCTGAAGGGACTGAGCTCCCTTCCTGACCAGTTGGACCAATTTGCGCCTCCTCGGTTTGGCATCACCTGCCTCACTGTCATGAGAAGCCAACGTCTCTGCTAGGCGGGGAGTTTTATGCCCTGACCCCATTGGCCCTCATCCTGAGATTCAAATGCCACATCCTGGCCGTCACTAAGAACCTTGATATTTCACCTGCAAGTGCCAGCCGAATCTTGGAAATGCAAGCGTGCTAATTATTTCTTCCTCTTGTGATTTTGCTGAACCAAAGCTGACTCGGGTAATGTGGAGCCACACTGTAA
Organism: Myocastor coypus; assembly: GCA_004027025.1. NCBI lineage: Eukaryota > Metazoa > Chordata > Mammalia > Rodentia > Myocastoridae > Myocastor > Myocastor coypus. Next base: position 38,055 of record PVJA010007935.1, on the reverse strand, counting down.
AGCTATGCTGGAGTAAACCAGCCTCCTACAGCCTGTCAGCAGTATCTGCCACATGCTCAAGGGCAAAGTGGCAGATGGCGTCGCAAGGTCCTCCCACCTTCAGGCACAAGACAGCAACGCTCCCTCCTGAGGCCATCCGCAAGGGCCGGGGACCCTCCTTCATCCTGGAGCATGGCTTTACCTTCTGCTTAGGTAAGCATCAGTGCACACATGTGTGCGCACACCCATGCGCACAGACGAACACACACAACCAGGCTGGTTAGAGTACAAGGAAAACAGCAACTGGACTCGGCATGTGATGTCATGAACGGGATCCTCCCATGTCCTGAAGCTTTCTCTTTCCCGGACCCTGAAATACAAACGGGTCCCCTTTCCTACATGCCAGTCTTTACTTCCAGGTCGATCCGATCCCTGCCCTTGGCTCTCTAAACGCCAAGGAGCTAACACTGCCTCACACTGCAAGCGAAGCCTAGCTTCTGTCTGCGTCTCAGTGTGCAGCATGGCGCCTGGCACACAGTAGGGCTCATGAAACTGGATTGTGGGGAGAAGGAAGGTCAAAAGAAACAGACAGACGGAAAGCTCTGCACTAGTTCACTGGAAGTTTGTTTTCTCTATTTAAAAAATGTGCCTATTGAAAGAAAAAGTGCTCTCTTAAAGCTTTGTTCTTTCTGAGGCAGCCTGGCTCTGAAACTGCTTTGTGACTCTGCAGTCATTTTCTTGGTCTTGGTAACCAGGAAAGGATGTCTGGCTGTAGTGACCTCACGGTCACTTATGTAGTCTTATAACCAAGGATCTCACTCGGCCAGCTGATCAGAGAACTGCCAGGTGTTCTGCCTTGCCTCATAACTCCTGCTCAGACCTCAGATAGCAGTGCTAGCCCACAAGCCCTGGCCAGCTGGCTTCACTGTGGGAAACACCCCAGCCAGAACCACTGGGGTAGAAGAAAAGCTGTTCCCTGTGTCATTTTATGGTGTTTCTGCTTCTTACAGCACTGTAAGACAGAAAAGAATTAAAACTCTTCAAAGAATGAGAGGTCCTAGTGGGCACAGTGGCACATGCCTGTAACCCCCTCACCTGGGAGGCTGAGGCAAGAGGATCTCTGAGTTGGAGCCTCATGTAATCACGGGCCAGGGACTTCTAGAGTTTGAGCCTTGATTTATGATCCCCAGGATTATGTGTTTTAAGTACTTCTGGGATTACGGGTGAAGCCTAAGGTGGATAGACTGAGGCGGAGAGCCTGAATGTAATAAAAAGAGAGACAGAGAGACAGACTAAGCTGTTGCTCTGCTGCCCTGTTTGGTCGGCTGCCTCTGTCAGCATTTTGTTGTTGTTCCCCTGCCATGAACTGGATGTTCTCTGCCCTGTTCCATGCAGCCTTGGGCCAGCCAAATATGGACTGAAACCTCCAGTAACTATGAGCTAAATAAACCTTTCCTTCCTTCATTTTGAGTGTTGGGTGTTTGTCCCAGCCACAAGTAAAGAGTAACTAAAACAGCCAGTCTGAACTGCATATTGAAATTCTGTTTCAAAAAGACAGGCAGACAGGCAGGCAGGCAGGCAGGCAGGCAGGCAGGCAGGCAGGCAGGCAGACAGACAGACAGACAGGCAAGCAGGCAGGCAGGCAGGCAGGCAGGCAGGCAGGCAGACAGACAGACAGACAGACAGACAGAGACAGAGACAGAGAGACAGAGACAAAGAACCCAGACAGAAGACAATCATTTAAAATGCCAGCAGCTAAGTTTTGCCCCCCAACACTTACTTTGGAACTATGAGAAGGAGGAAAGTGTTCAGTGTGAGGCCTGGCAAAGTGTTTGCGCCTTGTAAAACGACCGCTGCCATCCAGCCTCCGCCTCCGTTCATTGCTTTCTGTGTTTGCTGTTGTTGTTGTTCTGCCGGCTCAGCCCCCCCCTAGGGAGGGGCTGGCATGGCACGTGGTACCGGGGATTGAGCCAGGGCCCCCTGCACCCGCCTAAGCTGGCCTAAGCAGGTGCCTTAGACCGCTGAGCTATCTTGCCAGCCCCTGCACTCATCCCCAAGGCACCCTTTTCCTACGCAGTCTTCTTTTCCTTTCTCCTTCTCCTCATCATGCCTCAACATTTTCATTGCTTGGTTACTTTTCTGCGCCACCTTCTTACGCCCACTCAGCCCAAGTACACGGGGCCTGTTTACGTGCCCAGCACCGCGCCAGGACCTGGTGCACACGTACAGTCCAAGCAGGCTCCTCGGCATAGAGTCACTTCGGTGAGGCTGAGGATGCCCACAGCCGCACGGTTACAAGCACACCATGAAGTGCTGCCAAGAACATGCCTGCTCTCAGTAAGTACCCGAGTGGCTTGGGGGCACAAAGGAAGAAAGACGTGCATGGGCCTGGGGCGACCATGGTCCTAAGGGCGTGATGCTTTGCGGCCCCTCCCACTCCAGTGGGAGCCGGAGCCTGGACTCACTTGGAATCCTTCGAGTCTCGGCCCGTGTCAGACCAGCGGCTCATGGCCTCCTTCTGAAATCTCCAGTCCATAAACAGAAGTCGCCCAAATGCCTTCCGTTTCATCAACTGTTTACAAACCAGCATCTCCAGAACTCCCCTCTGCACCCATAACGCAAGAAGCCCATAGGAAATCTTCCAGAACCGAACTGTCCCCATAAGCCCCTGCTGTGAGATGCAGGGATGGAGAACAGAGCCCTGCCCGCTGCGGCACACGCCCTAGTGCCCTGCAGCACGGCCGCTGGCTTTCCCATCAGTCGATGTCCATGGGTTCCAAGAAAGATGATAAGCGCACGCAAAATGCCATGCACTCCAGAGAGTCGCAGCGTCTCAGAGCTCCAAAGGTTCTTAAAGTCTCCTTTACCAGCATTCCCCTTAACTTCAGTCTACTGTGTTGCTTAATATCTCTTGGGAGTAGGAAGTCACTACCTCCCTAACTACCTCCCTAAACTCAAGGAAGTCCCCTCTCTTTGAGGCTGGCTGTGGCAGTGGAGGCACAGCGAGCACAGGAACCGCAGCTGCTGGCAGGTCTGAGAGGGCTGGATGAGCACCGTTGGTGACTTCCGGTAGCTCCCAGCCCTGATCCGGGAGGTTGCTGCCCTCTAGCACCATGCTGGAGCAGCAGGTGCACCCTGGCCTTCAGCCAGCCCGTGCTCTCTGCAGGCCTGGATGCAGACCCCGCAGTGGCCGAGTCTGAGATGGAGTTAAAGAGACCTCTGTCCAAGCACCAGCAAGAGGGAGCAGCATGTATGTGGGTCTGCGGACAGAAGCAAAGGCAGAGCAGAAGCTTCCTCCTCCCACTTTGCTGGCTCGCATAGAGCAGGGGGATGACAGGGGAGGTCTAAGGCCAGAGCGGCCGGCATGGAGCAGAACACACAGAAAGAAGCCAGGGGCGGGATCTGGATCCACCCTAAGAACAGCAGCGTGCCGTGAAAGGGCTTCACAGGGCCATCGCATGGGCCCGCCTCTGCTATTGATCTCACTTCCACTGGGTAGCTCGGCCCCCATTCGCTCCCTGGACCACGGCCCAGTCTTCACGTCAGGCACTCAGCCAGGCGATACACTGCACACTGCCCACTCTGCCCAGTGGGGCCTGGCAGGGCAGCCGCCCCAGACCCTCTTCCTGGGTGGGCTGCTTGGGTGGTCCCCCCTAGTGTGGTAGCCACATGGCGAGAGGCTCTCCTCAAGGAAGAGCTGACCTAGATTCGGCCTCCACCTGCCCGTGGGCACATGGTCTCAGCCCTCAGAGGCCAGCCAGTAAGAAAGAGGTAAGCAGAAGGAGATAGGGTCCCCTGCAAGAAAGAGGCAGGGACCTCTTGGAGGCCCAGTGTCAGAGATATTTCTGTTGCATTACGTTTTTGCCCCCAACTGGTGTCCACGCTAGAAAGAAAACAAAGAATGCTGGATGGGTGGGGCAGAGGACGGGATCATCATGCTAAACGTCTCAGGATTGGTGTCCAGGGCCATGGGCAGGGTTGGACCCATCCAGGTGGACCGAGGCTAGAGCCCCCTCCTGGCCCGGAGGCTTTGTTCTACGGCGGCTGCAGATGTAAGGGCACAGCAGGGTGCTAGGGGCTGGGGGAGTCTGGGATCATCCTTTGCCCCCTTTTAATAGAGAGGCAGAAGCCAAATGGATGTGTGCTAATGAGCTGATCTTGTCTCTGTCTACTACTTAAAACCAAAATTTCTCCATATACTTTTAGGGAAATTTAAGATAGGAAGGCGTACATTCACAGAGACAAGCGGGACATCACTCTTCCTTCTGGCTCAGGCAGCTACGCTGGGTAGTAAAAGGCAGTGCATTGATTTGCTCCCCAGCAGGCCGCCCACTTAGCCACTGCTCACGGTTGCGTCTCTCTCGTTTCCCATTAGCAAGCTGTAGGAGCTATTTTAGAACTCAGAACGTCACAGGTATTTGCTATAACTCCAGTATGACCCCAGAAGTTCCACGGATGGCGACTTACCCCCCAATGTCATATGTCAATGATATTCAGAGGTAAGGTGTTTGTAGATAAGTAGAATTCGATGCCACCATGAGGGTGGGGCTCCCATCATGGCACTAGTGACTTTAAAAGAGGAGGAAAAGCGATTGGAGCCAGCACCCCGCTTCTCGTGTGATGCCCTTTGCTGGGTTCTGATGCAGCAAGAATCCCTCAAATGGCAAATAGATGCCAACGCCACACTCTTGGATTCTCTACCCTGCAAAGTAATGGGCCAAGCAAGCATTCCTTCCTCAAAGTGTACATGGCCTCAAGTGTTTTGTTATGGAAACACAAAACAGATTAAGCATGACAGAGACATTTGTTTGATGAAATGAACGAGATTCTGTCAACTGAAGGTTCCTGATAATGACAAGCTCTTGGCCTCACAGCGTGGGGATCTCAGGCCGCGCCTACCCCCAAAGCATACAAGGAGGAAAGGAGGCATCTTAATTAGTTCCTGCAAGACAAAATTGGGCCAGAGTAATTATAACATGACTGTTTCCTTGGGGTCAGGAAGAGATGAAATAATAAAGTCTGCTGCTATCTTGGGGCAGAAAGATTATGGAAAAGCGTCTCAGCCAATGGACTTCTGGGCATCCATCTGTCCTGTGCTCACTGACGGGACGCGAGGACCATGGCAAGCTCCTCCCCTCCAGGCCTGGGTGGGGTTGCTCTGCTCCAGGGGCACCCAGCTCCCATTCACCCCCTAGCTGCTGCTTCAGCACAGCCTCTCCTCAGCAGTCATGAGCCTTCCAAAAGATTCTCCAAGGGGCTGTCACAGCCTAATGGCTTTTCTCTGTGTGCTTACAAAAGGAAATGCAACAAAATGTACTGATGTGTGAAAATCAAAAAGAGGCTCAATGGTGAAAACGCACAACTACGGCTTCCTAAACAGGACCTGCAAGGGATCTTCCCTCCTCACCACATTGGGGCTCTTTAATCTCTTCTGCAACCAAGCAGAGGAAAAGCCTACTTCACTCAAGCTGATCAGATTTCAGCAAAAATCTTGACTGATGCAGGTGAGTGAGACTATCTCATGTGGGGCTCAGTGCAGTTCCTCCCAAACGTCACGCAGACCCTACACCCCAGAAACAATCTCAGAAGGAACAAAAAATTTCCCCCTGAGGTTCATTGTCTTGATGTTCACTGATACAGAGAGAGGGGGGGAAGAGAGAGTGGGAGAGAGACAGAGATACAGAGAGGGAGAGAGAGAGAGAGAGAGGGAGGGAGAGAGACAGAGAGACAGAGGGGGGAGAGAGACAAAGAGACAGAGAGACAGAGAGGGAGAGAGACAGAGACAGAGAGGGAGAGACAGACAGACAGACAGACAGAGAGACAGAGACACAGAGACAAAGAGAGACAGAGAGTCTTGAGAGTTCATCTCCAACTACGGAGCCCACCATTTGCACCTTTCGGGAGTGCTTATAGAACCACCAGTCCCGAGTGAGCTTTGCGAGAGACTCACAAGGCTGAGCAACAAGGAGGCCTGTCAAACCCTTTCTCCTGGCCTCAGCCAACTACTCTAAAGGCTCCGCATAAGTTCTCCTTAAATTACTTTTACAGAAACGGGGGTGCGAGCCTCGTGGGCAGGAGGAGGACGCCATCACTGTCCTGCCGACTTCCTTGAGAGTGATTAAGTCGTCATAGAAATTCAGCCTCAGCTCAGGCCCAGGAGGTACTGAGTCCCAATCACACAAGCTTTCCAGCCCTGTCCCTGCCAGGCTTGCCTGGGAAACTGCAGGAAAAAAGGCTCCACAGTCAGGCCTGGTCACAGGCCCTCATCCTGTGCGTTGGGAAAGATTTGTTGTTGACGCTAACAAGAAGCTCGCCAACGGTGCAAGCAACGAGGATGTCCTACCTGTTCCCAACCCATGATGGGGCAACATTATCAAGGAGAAATTCCTACGCTGAATGTAAGCATAAGCTGAACGCATTTCTTCCTACAGCTGTGCAAAATCCCAGCACAGGACATGGCATGTGCCACACACACAAACCAAGGACAAGGATGGAGCCGGGTCCCCAGGGAAGGGGAACAGGGACCAAGGTCCCATCCACAGGGTGCTGAGGTCTCTAAGAGCAAGCAGAGGAGTGGCACTTGCAAGAGTGTCACGATTTGGAGTTCTTTCAAGGTGAACAACATAGTACAGGACGCGTTTTATAATAGTATTTTATAGTGAGTCACCCCAGTCACATACCACAAATGCAGGAAATCTATCCACACACTAAATACTGAAGAATCCAGCTGAGGGCCCAGAACCTCAGCCTCATAACATTGCCTCCCACCAGTCCCCTGGAGGCCTGGAGCCCGCAACAAAGTCTCATGCAGGTCCGCTTCATGGATCTCTGCTGGAAAGTCCCAAAGGTCAGTGGTGGAAGCTAGGAAGTCTGTGCCAGCAGGCTGAAGGCTCTGTGCCAGAGGGCTGAAGGCTCTGTGCCAGCAGGCTGAGGGATCTGCACTGGAGCCTGGGAGCAAGGCTCAAGGTATGCTCCAGAGCTCCCCCCAAAGTACCACAGCCACTGTCAGCAACAGCGAGGTCCCAAGCTCCTCCAGTGATGGGGGAAGCCAAGGTCCCATCAGGAAAGCCAATGCAACAAGCTTCATGAAGCGGAGCAGTGCGCCATCTTCCCCTTTAGGGCCAGGAGTCGGTGCTCAAGATGAGGACCCGAGCTTCTCTGGAGTTCATCAGGAAAGCCAGCATGGCAAGGTCCTTCAGGAAAATAGAGAACTAGAGCCTCCAACAGCTTCTCCAAACAGCAGCTTCTCCTGTTCGGCCTTCATGCTGCTGGCAACAGCCCTCAGGTGGGCCTCCCCCACCCGGCACCACGCTAGTTTAATTCAGCTGGGAGTAGTAAGTTAGAAATCCACTACTACAAAGGGCATGCGACTGCTCAGCCTGCAGCAGAGGCCCTGGGGAGAGCTTAGCAAAGAGAAAAAGCAGTGGCCTCCCCTTGACCATGGGATCCTGACCTGACCTCAAAGTGCTCGCATGTACACATGCACGCATGCGCACACACACACATGCACCCCTGCACACACGCTCACACACTCACCAGGTTCTGGGATCTGTGAAATTCAGCCCAGCAGGAGCAATGGCAGCCAGAACTGTTTGGGAAGGAGGGACACTTCCCTGGGGAACTCAGCAGTCCAGTGGCTCAGGACCAGACACCGGGCCGTCCCTCCTGCAAGGCAGGTCACTCCCCGGAAGTGCACCTCCTGTGTGTAGGTACCTGGCTCTGCCCTACCTCTGATACCAAGTGCCCTCTGCTCAGCTTAGCAGCCATAGCCCAGGATTCTGATCAGCAAACACAGAAGACCAGAGCAAGCCGTATGAGGAGCAGCTGCCGCGCGCAGGTCCTACCCCAAACCTGGATAGAAAAGTTTGACCAAGACTCCAAAGACCCCAGCTCCAGCTGGCTGGTAGCCCCGGTTCGGCTGCTGGGATTTCTAACATTCTCGCCATCTGCCACACATTCGTTAAATGTTTGCACTGTTCACAAACGCTAATCATGCAGGTTAACGTTTACTGAGCACTATGCTTCAGGCTAAACTGCCACCACCCACGTTACCTAGGCAAGCTCCACGCAGGTTCAAGGGCAGCGCCCTCATGTGTCTCCCCCCACAGATGGCAGCACTGAGTCAACAAGGCTGGCAAGTGTTGGCTTGGATGAAAGCGCTCTCTCCTCAGCCTGCGCCTCCACTCCAGCCTTTCACTGGCCCTGTATTCTTGTGCCATCTCAAACAGATCTCAGCTGCCCACCCGAGGGGTCACGCTCCCGTGCAGCGTCAGGAGCCCACGCACAGCTTAGTCACAGCCAGTTTCCTCACAGAACTCTCGACACTTGTTGTCATCCAGCAAACATTCACCAGGGACCTCTTTGATGCCCAGCACCACCACGCTGGGCACCTGGAAACCTGGGACAAAGAATGGGACAGAGCCTTGGGGTCTGGAGCACAACGCCAGCGCAGCAGCTGAGGCACTTGGTCCCATCGTAATCCTCTAGATTCCTGGAAAGCTTTACAGATGACAAAGAGCTTTCCGTCCTGGCTGTGTCACAACAGCCTAGGCTGTAGAAAGGACACATTCCCTAGGGGGCAGAGTAGCTGTTCACGTTCCCAGAGGCCGAATGGCCCCTATCAGAAGCACAACTGGAAGTGGTGGGGATTGCGGCATTATGCACCCCCACCTCCAGCGGCAGGCAGGAGCAGCACCAACTGACAGCCTCGACAGCCAGTGCACAACCAGGAAACACGCTCAGGCTCCTCCCTGAAAGACATGGAGCTCCTTTCATGGGCCGCTTGGGGTCCAAGCTCCCTGTCAGCCTGGGCCTCTCTCCTATCCGGCTGCTCTCCCTCCCTCCTCGCCCTCACAGGCTTCAGACCTGCAGCATGGCCAGCCGTCTCTTCGCCCTTTGCTCTTCTGTCCTTCTCGGGTGCTTCCCTGTGAGCCTCTGGCACAATGCCGCCGACTTGGTGGCTGGTTTCAGAGGAACCAAGCTAACTGTATCTAACTTCCACTCCAGATCTTGTGACGCATACATGCACCCTGCACCAAGAAAGAGATTCAGTCTGGAAATGCATTCGGAAGCTGTTGGGATCCATCCAGTTTCACGGCTCCTCAGACCTGATTCCATCTTACCAACATGTAATAAGACACCACTGAATTACAGAAGTTCTCCAGAAGGGCTGAAGTAACTGCAGAAATTATTCACGACCCTCAGTAGGGGACGGGAGCATGGCCCCACTGGCTTTCCACAGGCCAGCTTGAGAGATTCCGCCAGGCCCCGCTGACCCACAGACCCACACCCTATCCCCTCCTTGGGGTGTGGTTAGAGTTTAGCCACAGAATGAGTGGCCTGATGTTCCCTCTCCCTGCTATGCTCAAATGGATGCATGGCACAGCAAGGCGAAGAGTCGGTGGCCCAGCAACCCACGGACAAGGCCACCTCCTTGAAGAACACGAGATTAATCATCCGCTATATGAAGATCTTCTTCCTACGTCTAGAAAAATGACATGTTTGAAATAGCCAAGATGTCATTTACAGAAGACAGGAAGACTAAGGCCACACCCTGCCCTTTTAAAATTATTTTTAATTTTGAGACCATGTCTCTCTAAGTTGCTTAACTGCTCAGGCTGGGCTCAAACTTTCGGTCCTCCTGGCTCAGTCTCCCAGAGTCTTAGGATGACAGGTGTGTGCCATGACACCAGCTCTGCGTATGTGGAGGGCACCTGGGTGACTCTCCTTGAGAGAAGAGCAGTTGTGTCCATTTTGGCTGTGCCTGACCCTGTTGCCATGCACTGATAGGTACACAGCCCGCCAGGACCTTCTCTCATCCCTTCAAATGGCCTTAAGCAGTGCATATTGGTCTGGCGGAGGTGCTGGAGGGAGTCTTTGAAGACGGCAGGCACGTTTCCCTGGTAACTCACACCTGCTGCTCCTTAATATGAGCCAAATGGTGACAGGACCAATAGCCAGTGCCCTGAGATAGAGGCTGTGACTTCCTGTGGCTCGAAAGATTACACATCAGAGCTGAAGCACTGGACCTCAAAACATTAGATCCTATCTCAATAGTATAGTGCAAGTTACTTTTTCTGCATATCCTGCTCCGTATATCGCAGAGATCAATGCAGGCCTCCTGCCCAACCCAGCTCACAGTGTTCACCTACTTCCTGCCATTCTCAGCCATCCACCCTCAAGCCACTCCTCCTTCATGACTGAATAGAACCCAGCTCAGCCCAGGTCGAGGCCTTTGTCCCGGACAGCCATCACCATGCTGGCCTCAGGACCCCTGGGCTCCCCGTAGCTATCTATACACGGGCCTTAGTGTCTTCATTCTCGCCACGGGTTGCACCAGAAGTGGGAGATGGGGATTAGCTCAGTGGGATTCCAATAACTTACCCATGGGATCACAAATACAAACTTCCTGTTCCTACATGAGAACCAAAAAGGGCTCCCTACATGCATAAGGCTTAAATGCAAGAGATAAACTCTGCACTAGTTACTAATTTTAATACTGGGTCAATCATTATGAATGCTATCCAGTGAATTCCTATTCAAAACAGTTTCACTAAACATCAATGGGGAAGGGCTAGACCTCAACTCCTGGTCCCGAGTCCATGGTGGTAAACCTCATTTCGTCCTCCAAACAGCTCTGTAAGATAGCTATGATTATCTGTTTTGCCACGGAAGAAACATACACAGAGAGGTTGAGTGATTTTTGCAAGAGCTACCAGCCTGCAGGGATGAAGCCAAGATTCCCCTCCGTTCCTCTGCTCCTAGCCTCTCCACTTAGCATCCCACATGCCGTGCATCTGTAGAACGTCTCGGACGGACAGGCGCTTGTGCATTACATTGCTGTTTGCGATCTCAGAGAGTCTAAGTCACACCGACACCACCCAACTCAGGACAACCTTGTCTAGCACCAGAGGCGACTGGTAATGGGAGAACCTCTTTCCAGAAAGCCATGCCCGGCTGAAGCCCTCACTCAGTGGCGGCCGAGCAGTGAAGAGTGGATGCTTAAATCCCGAGTGGCTGCAGTGTTCTGAGTGCCTGAAGTGCGGGCAGTGAGTGCCCACTCAGCTACCGGATACGCCCTGGAGGTTCACCCTTTCTTCTTAGCAACAGAATTGTGAGGTGCATTTTGGTCCAATGGCATATGTGCGTGGCGTATTTTTTATTTTTCTTAAAAATATATTTGGCTGTTACAGGGTCTCACTACACAGCTCGGACTTGTGGTGATCCTCCTGCTTTCAGCCTCTGCCATGCTGGGATTACAGCGCACACCACTGCACTGGGACTCTGGCCAGCTCAGCCTGCCCTGGGAGCAGGGCCGGTGCTGCATGTGGTGCCAGAGATCAAACTCTGGTCTCTGTGCCTGCCTAACTCTGCTTCAAGCATGCACTTTAGCCGGTTGAGCTATCTTGCTGGCCCTATTTTGATTATTTTCATGCCTTACCCCTTCTCCTCCTCTCTTCTAGTCCCTAGTTCTACCTCTCACAGTCTACCTTGTAGTTTCCTGTCCTATCTCCTTGTTTTATGCATCTGCGTTTCAGATCAGAGAGACTTGCAATATTGAACTAAGTCTAATTTGCTTTGCCCAACACGATGGTCTCCAGTTCTATTCATTTTCTTGCAAATTATAACCAATTGTGGCTGAATGATATATGGAACCCTGCCTGGCTTCGCCGGTTGGCAGGGCTTAGCTATCACGAAGAACACAGCCTTACACACAGGTTGCTGTCTGCAGCTCTTTGGAGACTACACCAAGGAACGGCACTGACAGATCAAGTAGAATTTCTCCTTTCAGTTTTTGGGAGAATCTCCACCCTGGTTTCTACAGGGGCTGCGGCATGTCGCGCCCCAGCGGCAGCTTTGCCAGCGGTGTGCAGAGCACTCTCTCCCCTCTGCATCCTCGCCAGCACGCGCTGTTTTCTGTCATCACAGCGAGGGCCATTCTGACTGGAGGACACAGGGCTGAAGGTCGTCCTCATTTCCATTTCCTTGACGGCTGCAGACATTAGTATTTGGGATTGGAGTCTTTATAGCACAAATGCTATATGCCTGTTTCCTTCATGTATAGTCACTCTCTTTTGACAACTGGAAGTCTAGGAGTGCCAGGTGATTGAAGCCAAGTGAATGAAATGTCAGAGGACCTTCATTTGCCCTAGAGAATTTAGCGACTTTTTCAAAATCAGGCTGCAACTGCCTTTTATCTAACGATGTCAGTGCATTTTTTAAACTCAGAGGTCGGTGGCTTGCTTAACTCTAGATAATGTTAAAGGACCTTGAAAGGGCTCTGGTGAAAAGCAGGGCACCAGGGGGCTGGGCCAAATAGCTGCCCTTCGTGGCCTCCCAGAATCCAGCCTTCGCTCTGAACTTCTGGGGTGGAATCTCTGGACACCTGGGAGGGTCAGGAGCAATGTTGGAGCAGGTTGACTAGGCGGGGGAGACAGCCCTGCAGGCATGCTTCCCAGCGTGCGTCGGGGCCCCGGGGGCACGGCCACGGCTGGCTCTTGGTCCCCACCCCAATGCACTGGGCTCTTCCTTCCGCGCACACAGACAACACAGTGCAGCACTCTGGGGACTTTTGCCAGGCGAAATGCAAATCAACTGGAGGCCCCTGACCCAGGAGTTTCTGCTTTGGCCTAAACATGTTCCGCCTCAGATATTTATTTATCTGCTTGTTTATTAATTTGCTTATCCTGGCATAAGCCAGTCTGGAAGAGTTCTAACTTTATCACCTTTGCAGTTCTCTCTCTCTCTCTCTCTCTCTCTCTCTCTCTCTCTCTCTCTCTCTCTCTCTCTGTCTCTGTCTCTCTCTCTGTCTCTCTCTGTCTCTCTGTCTCTGTCTGCCTCTGTCTCTGTCTCTCTTTTTCCTGTGCAGCCTCAACTGCACAGACAAGGGGAAAAAAGAAAAACCTGGAGCAAACAGCCATTTTTGTAGTGTGTTGCCGCTCTTCTCGTGTTATCTACGCAGCAGAGCCTGGTCCTGAGAATGGCACGCTTCTGTCTTCTGCTCCTGTGGGTTGGTGGTGGTGGGAGTGGGGCGAGCCTGCCCTTGACTGAGCCCCAGAGGCTTCCCAGCACTAGCTGCGTCTGCCTCTAGAAGCCTCTGGCCTGTGGCCTCCCAGCCTCTCTTTCTGGGAGCCTCAGTGGTCCCTAAGGACTCCCAAAGCTACTGTTTTTGCCAGACTTTGGGCATCGATTCACATTCCTGGCTCCTGTTCTGTTTTTGTTTTCCAACTTTTCTGTGAGCAGAGATTGCATGTTTCAGTTCAACTTTTCCCTGAGAAGGAACTTGGAATATTAGAATGTGCCAGAGAGTAAGAAGGGGATCAGAAATGATGGGAAATACCCAGTGGCGGTAACAGTGCCAGGAGGGGCTGCCGTCAGCAATACAGAGAGCAATCTGGCTATCAAGAGAGGACCACAGCACAAGGCATAAGAAATCTGGAAGCCCATCCCGGTCCTGAAAAATCAATGTTTTCTTTTTTTGCACGGAGGCAACAGCGGAAAAATTTTAAACTACCTTCAGCACCCCTAGAACAATCGCGAATCGGGAGGAATCACCCACGAGAGGCTCTGTTCAGACTCATCCTTGAAAAAGAAGAAAGACCCTGACAGCGAGGGGCCTGGCAGTCGGCTAGGGTGCCTGCGGGTTCCGTGACCCACATCCTGCTCTCCTCGCTGCCTCGTCTTTGCAACCTAAGATCTCCTTTCTCACAGCAGGTGTGACCACAGCAAGGAATCCTCAGGAACTCAGGGGCCTCAGGCCCTGCCCCACGGTAAACACCCCTCCTCTGCCCTCACAAGGAGGAAGCCCAGCAGGAAAGGATCAGATTCCTGTGAACAGTCTCTTGCAAGCCTTCCCACCCCCAGGAGCTCAGGCTGAGGTAAAACTCGATCATCCGATCATCCAATCATCCGGAAGTTTGCGGAGAATTATGGTACACAAACCCGGGGTCATCAGGAGGGGCGCTTCCTGGAGCCTCTGCTAATCCCCAGATTAACAAGTGCCCCCAGTGTATGTTTGGCATGGAGATGTGGGGAAATGAAGGCATTATGTCCAGAGCCTCGGTGGGAACGACCACCAGGCAAGGGCAGATCCGGAGCAGCAGAGCCACCACCCGGGAGCTCCCCTCAGTGCCACGCGAAGGTAGGCTCAGATAGGACTCACTGGGCAGCTGCTGGGCGGCTGCTCACACAACCAAACCAGGCCTAGGACTGCGAGGCATTCACGTGAGTAGACCGCACGTGCGGAAGGGCCACCAGCGGTTACACGCACAGTGGCCTGCTTCCTCCAGGGCAGCCCCGAGACTGCCCGCTAGTCCACCCTACTATAAAGATAAGGAAGCCAAAGAAGCCAAGTGCAGCTCCCCACCTGCCTGGCACTTCCCAGAGAGTGATCGGAAGGGAATTCCCACCCAGGCGGCCGCTCTCACTGCGCCTGAGATGCACCTCGGGGCCCCAGCGGGAGTCAGGCGTGACCCTGGCTCTCTGTCTGGTAAACGCTGCCTCTCCTTCTTCTCTGTCCTTAAGATGCAGCTCCAGCGAACGGCTCCTGCCTCTGCCTCCAAACCTCGGTGTGTGTCCGCACGCTTCTGTGTCTGCTCGGTTTTGGCGCTGTGAGTTCACACAGTAAGGATCTTATAGGAACCACGGACGCACTGTGATACAAACGAAGATCACACTGGGGACGGAGAGAGGTGTGGTCATAGAAGTACCAAAGGGAAATGGTAGAATAAGTTCATCCCCTTTTCCCAGTTACTGAGTTGAAGAGAAGACAGGAGGGGAAGTGGAGGAAAGAGAAGAATCGATGGGCTGGACAGCCGTACTGTGCATTTCTGCTGATTTATGGAAAGGAGCGGATAATGCTTAGTTTGTTTTGTCACTTTCTTTCAATTGTTGGTATTTTTCTCTTTTTAATTTCTTACACGTTTCTTTTTCTCGTCCTTCATCCAATTTTGCATGAATACAGCTGGTAATATAAATAACTGGTTGGAAGATGATACTATGTATTACAGCAAATACCGTAGAATTCATATTATTTTGCCAAGTGAAATTCTGCATCACTTATAATTTTTTGTTTTGATACTAATTTTTACTCTCTTTAAAAATTAAAAAAAAAAAAAAGATATTCAGGGGACAGTGTGTATAGCTCAGCAGCATAAGTGCCTGCCTGACAAGCAAAAGGTCCTGAGTTCAATCCCAAGGACATAAAAAAAAAAAAAAAAAATTAAGCTATTCGGTAAAGCTTCATGAAGCATGAAGCATAAGGCTTATCAGATTAATCTGGCTCAGCTCTCCAACCAGGACAACAGCAAAACATGGAAAAGCAGCAGTAAATGTCATCTCTGTTTTTATTTCATCCAGGTCTGGAATTCTATCATGGCTAACACGGGCATAAGTAAAGTAAGACAGCATCAGCCAGCCCGCCAGTTACTGACCAGGAGTACAGGCTCTGGGAAAAGCAGTGCAGTAAGACTGCTACTGGGACAGGCGGCGCCGCTACAAAACCCAGTGTGAAGTCTCAGTGTATTACCTGGGGCAGCGGTGACCAATACCTTCACCAGATTTTAGCCAAAAGGGTTTGTGCTAAACTTAGAGAAATCTCAGTCCTCTGGACGACTGCACATACACAGTGAAGTCAGAGCACCGATTCTCCTGAAAGTCCGGGAATGCGTGACATTCTTCCGAAGTCAGAAAAGCTTTCCTAAAGCACCCACTGGTGGGTCCCCTCTACCATCCCACCAAACCTCTAGCTATTGGAGGCTCTGCTCGCTGCACTGAGTTTCTCTGTTCTCTGAATTCCGACTGTTGTAACTTCTGCAGCCATCATAAAATGTCCGTGGGATATTAACACCTTTTCTATGCAATCCCCCATGGGAGCTGGAGAGGGACAGCCCTGTGGAGGTGTGGGAACTGTGGCCCACCAGCGGCTAGGGACAGATAAGCCCCAGCCTTGCTGTGCTGCTGTTATTGTGAGCTTGAAATTCTTAATCACTTTTTTAAATGTTTCGTGTTTTCTTTTGCACTGCGTTCTGCCAGTAATGGAGTTAGTCTTGACACAAGATACTCTGTTCTTTTCAGAAGGCCCATTGTAGGCAAGAATGGACAATTCTTCAAGTAATAGTCTCCTCCAGGGAAGGGTGCGCACAGCCTAAGTCCTGGATGAGGCCTCCGCTCTCAGCATAAAAACAAAAATATAAAGTGTCTACATTCTTCTCTCATAATCATTCATCTTTCTTCCAATAGTCTTGTGCTGTCCATGTTCCTTCCATATTACTAGTATCATCACATTTTGGCTGAGTACATAGCCACCAAATTACAAAATTACCTTTTCCCAGCATCCCTTGCAGCCCAGTGCTGTATGATTGACTAGCCAATAAGAGGCTGGAGAAAAGGAGCCTAGAAAGACCAAGGTCATCCTACACCCTGCCAAATCCCTATCCATCCTGATACTTGGAACACAGATAATTCAACAAACCATCTTGGGCCACTCAGATGGAGAAACGCTGTTGGGATGTCTGAGTTATAACAGAGACAGGGCCTGGCTCTCGACTGAGTGAAGCCAGTGGTTTTAATTCATATTACATAATACCAGATGTTTGTGCTAATATATCATTCCTTTCTTTTTTTTTTTTTTTTTTTTTTTTTAACCTTTTAAGATACTGAGGATTGAGCCCAGGGCATTTGCACCTTTACATCCCCACCCCTTTAAAAAATATTTTTAAATTTTTCAGCAGCCTTGCTAAATTGCTCAAATGTGCCCGTCTCCCCAGGCGTTGGGATTATGAGGGCATGTCGCCACACCCGGCTGTTTTCCTCGTTTCTGCTTCCTTCAAGCCAACCTGCCCCCTCCCAGTGACTCAGAGAAGGCTTCTTATCTCTCCAGCCCAGGTGTCACCTTCTGTCATACAGACCAGTGTCTCCTGCCCCAAGCTGACAGTCAGTCCAAGAACCAAGATGCCAACACTTCCCACACCCACAGGTGACATCACCAAGCCACTGCACCTTGTTGGCATTGCTGGGTAGAAGGGCCAGGGAGCACACTGGGTAGATAGGAGGAAGGAATGGCTTCTGTCAGGTTGGCCACAAGAAAGACCCCATGCCAAGGATCTAGTGCACTAGTTCTGCAGATTCACACTGGAAACAACCCCTAGCCTCAGCCGTCACTGTGCTGTGCTACAGCAGGAGGTTCCCTCGAGGATGAATACGTGTGCGGCAGATGACTGGAGGCTTTGCAAGGTCTTGCCCTGGACGGAGAGTCCTTCCCCAGCTGCTGCAATGTATGGCTCCCTGCAAGGAAACTTAGCATAGACAGTGAAGGAATACGGAGAGCTGGGTATGGGAAGAGGCAGGTGGTCCCAGTGTGGGGAAAGCCTTGAAGCTCCAGCCTCCCTTTCTCTGCTTTGTGCTGCAGCCAAACTAGACCACAGCACCCCTGGTCCCTCTTAGCCTCTGGTCTCTGCAATGTGGAGCCTGAGGACCCTACCTCAGCCGCCTAAGGCGTTCTCACTCACCCTTTGATGTCCAACTCCAGCAGAAGAGGTCTGTCTCCCTCCCCCACCCGCACCCCCCACCTACCCAGAGTCCTCTGCACTGTCTGCCCTTGTGCAGGGTCCCACTGGACCGAGAGGCCCTAGAGGCCATGGGCTGACGTAACCAGCCCAGCCATGCCAGTCACAGCAGGCGCACTTTCCAGGGGTTCCATGGAGTTGAAAAGACCCTGGCCCCCTTCTCTGACCACGTGCAAGCTCCTTCTAGAGAAGCTCTCTTTGATGAGGTCCAGGCTATTTTTAAGGACCACAAAGCTAGCTCAAGGCATCCGCTTTTCCTGGAACTGTTTCCAGCATTTGGAGACCCCTTCTCCCTAACAACTGGCCCTCCTCACTCTCCCACAATGCTTCCTGCAGCGCTGAGCAAGCCGCAGGATTTTAGTCCTTTCAGCTCAGCTAATCCCCAGGGTTGTAAATACTAGCGCTTCTCTTGCTCCCCAAAAGCTCCCTACCCAAACACAAATTAAAATTTCAAAACCTGTGACCTCAACCACTCTGTTTGCTAGGAATCATTCTTGAGGCTGGAATTATACAGCTTTGCACATAGGCAAAGGGGAATACACAGAGAGGTTTATCATAAATCACTGCAGGGGAAATAAACACCAATTGACTGGGTTCTAATTAAATAAACCCACTGTGTACACAGAGCGAGAGGCTGTGCATTCACAGGCGATGATAGTGCCAGTGTGTTTGCTGGTTTGAATCAGGAGCGACGCACCAATTTCATTACTCGAAGAAGCAAACATAGAAGATTGGGCACCCGCAGCATCGTAGCACGCTCTGAGGAAGGAAACTCGGGTGAGCCCAGTCCCTTTTAATGCTAAGCTCTTTTCAACCATCCGCCCTGCAGCAGAGCCTTCGCTGCATGTTGATCACGTTCAAGAGAAAAGCAGGTTACAGAACGGCATGAATCCTGTGATATAATTTCTCTAAAATACGTATAATTTCTGCAAAATATGTTCATGGAAAGATACCTGAAATGATTTTTCCTCAAAAGCATTTCCCTCTAGGAGATGAAACTCAGATTTAATTTTCTTATTGTCTCTACACTTTTTTCTAGACAGCCACATATTTTTATAAAGATTTGCATTATGTTTATATTCAGCAGCTCTTTACGCTGGAGGCACAGATCTTATCCTGAAGCAAGGAGATTCTCAGCAAATATCAGTTAAATGGGAAGTGATAGTCCTGTTGGTGCTACGTGTGGTTTGTACAAATATCATGAATGAATAAAGAGCTGCAGGGAGTGACACACTGCGCAAAACCACACCAGCCAGCCGGGGAGATGGCTCAGTAGAATAAGCACCTGCCTGGCAGGTGCAGGGTCCTGAGTTCAATCCTCGGCACCACAACAAAAGAGAACAGAACAAACACACTAGCCTATTCCCTGAGAAGATAGCAGAGCTGTGATGACCACCCCAAGGCCTGAGGCTTTGATCCCCATTACCTCGCTGGCCTTCAAACTACATTCATAGCCCAGCCCTCAGACTGAATCCCCTCACCGTGCCTCTGGTCACCTGGACATGACCCGTGCAGGCTGGCACCGCTGTCTGTTGAACGGAAGCATGGGTAGGTGGATGGACGGATGGACGAATTAGTAAGCCTGACTTACAGACGAGAGAACTAGGAGGCCACGTGCCTACGGGAAAATGATTGGCGACGGGGCACAGCCAGTGGGCCGGATCGCCAGCGGGTCTCCTCGCCAGTCCTTTCAGCTAGAATGCCCCAAAGCCTGTTTCTTTCAGGAGGAAAGGCCTCAATATCACTGACCAGCGTTTACTTGATAGACAGAGGCCGTAGAATACTGACAGCCTCAGTACTGACTTACCCAAATTCCACTAGTCACCGCTGCTGTGCCAGGCATGAAAGTGTTAACTGCGGGGTGCACACCGGGCCGGTTCTGGGTACCAGAATCACAGGAGCTGCTCACCTACTGGTACAGATGCAGCTCATTGCACTAACTATAAATTTGTGTACTAAATGGCACTAATAAATGGAATCAAATGCATTATTCTCTTCAAAAAAAATTGTCCTGCGCTTGACTGTGGCAACAGATCAGCCCAGGCACATAGAGAAAAATGGGGAGACAGTGCAATGAATTCTTAAAAGTAGTATGGGGGCCGATGAGACAGCTCAGTGGCATAAGTGCCTGCCTGGCAAGTGCCAAGTTCTGAGTTCAATCCCTCGCACCAAAAAAAAAAAAAAGGAAAAAAAGAATTTGTTCTTGGGCCGGTGAGGTAGCTCAGCAGTCTAAAGTGCCTGCTTAGGCAAGCTTAGGCAGGCGCAGGGGACCGTGGTTCAATTCCCTGGCACCACACGCCACACCAGTTCACATCAGGATCTTGCTGTGTCCCGCCTTCCCTGGAAGGCCAGTAGGTTGCCCTTGACTCCCCAGGTCTCCATGTGCTTATGGCTCACGAAGGCGGAGGAAAACAGAGAAGTGTGCCGAGTTCTGAGGGGGCAGGAGCAGCTTGGATTTCAGAGGAAGGAGACTTTGTTTCCATCAGAGGGAATCTAGAAAGGCCGTGGAGGAAGGCAACCTTGACCTGGGCCTTCTTTAACAATGGGAGTATTTATACTTGGCCAGGAAGAACAGTGCCGCCTCAGAGATTAACACTGGCCAGCCCAGAGGCAAGCATGGTCCAGGGCATTTACCAGCGGAGCTTTGCAGAATGAATATGGCACACGCTGTGCTGAGCTTGGCCCCACGTGCGTCACCCCTCATCCCCTTTCCCTGGCCTCCTGCCTCGCGCCTTTGTCCTGGCACAGTCCGACCTCCGCTTCCACCTCCACACTGAGGAGCGCTATTTCCTACCGCACATCTCAACCAACTAGCAAAGGCTTTCTCTAAGAAGTCTTCCTGATGCCCCAAAATGCAGCGCACGTCTCTGACTGCCCAGGCTCCAGCAGTCTCCTGAGCTCTGATGTGGCGG
The DNA here is from genome assembly GCA_004027025.1 of Myocastor coypus. Lineage (NCBI taxonomy): Eukaryota > Metazoa > Chordata > Mammalia > Rodentia > Myocastoridae > Myocastor > Myocastor coypus. The sequence continues at coordinate 17,600 of PVJA010007935.1, read as the reverse complement.
CTACAACACACGCGCTGCGCTCATCTATTTGCTTAGAGACCAGCACCGTGAGTCAGTAAGTGTCTGGAGACAGCAGTCTGCGCCCACCCATGGCCGTGGACCCACGGCCTAGGAAAGCAGACAGGCACAGACATTAAATACGAGATTGAATTTTTAAAATTATTCGGCAGCGCAGTTCGGTGACAGAATCCCAATCCTGTCCCTGACTCAAGCTTGCAATGTACCCAACAATACTACCAAATTGCTTTGCAGACGAAAACATACAAATGTATCCTGAAGCATCACACAACCAGCCAAGGCCCTCTCTGACTCCCACAGCTGACTCCTCCCTCTCCCCGCCAGTCTTTGAGCATGAAGTCTGAGCCCCAGCAAAGTTTGCCTCAGCAAATCTGCCAGCGCGGCCAGTGGACATCATTCCTGCAGATGGCCCCAGAAGATCTCAGCTCCCTTTGCAAAATGAAAGATGACCAGAGGGAGACAGAGCGCAGGCGCAGATGAACTTCACCGTTTCCTGCCGTTACACCAGGGAAGGCCCTGACTGCACAACAAAAGCGCTGATCCTTTCAGTGCAATACTTTCTGGCCTCCTCACCACTGGTACTCATGAGCATCCCTCCACGGATAGAACCAGAGGGTCAATAGTCTTTAGGAATCATGTGATAAAACCATCCGATCTCAAGAAAACACACAATAAAAAAGGCCATGCAGGTCTCCTGGGACAGGGATGCCTAGTAGAACTTTTTCCAATAAGGAACATACTGGCCAGTTCAAGGAATGAGAGAGATTTTTCCACTGTTAAGGAATGTTAGTAGCAGTTAGCTGCAGTGATTAGATACAAGTGACACTCCAGTCCTTATAGCTTCAACATTTTCCAGTTTTTCTACAAAGAATATTATTTATATTTAAAGTCATAAGGAGACAATGTGTCTTTCAAGTGCAGTTATCCCCCCCGGCCCACCATGAGCTTCTCCTAGTAAGCCTAAAGCCTTAGTTACCCCATGAAGGAAGCCCCCCATCTGAACCCCCAGCTCCCAGCCCCTGGCCCTGGTCCCACCAGAAGCCTTTCTTTCGCAGAAGGAAATACATTACTTGGCTTTCGGTGGGTTCTCCATTGCTCCTCTTCTTAGTGGCTCCTCTGGGCAGGCACCAGCAAAATCCTGGAGCCTGGTTTTATGCAGATCCTGGACACCTGGCAGGAGGGTGTGGCTGAAGCAACAGTTATTGGTGTGCGTGGTGACTTGTGAGCATCGTGTTACCCAGTGCAAACTGTCCCACAAGGAGTCAACCCAGCTGTCAGGCCTCCTCACCACTCCTACACACAAGCGTCCCTCCACGGATAGCGCCAGAGGGTCAATAGTCTTTAGGAATCATGTGATAAAGCCGTCCCATCTCAAGAAAACACACAATTAAAAAAAAGGTCATGCAGTTCTGCTGGGACAGGGAGAACTTTTTCCAATAATGAGAATATTGGGAAATTGTAATCAGCCTTGTGTAACTAAATGAAGTTTTAGAATTTAATACAAATTTAAATAGCACATGTGGCTAATGGCTACTGTGTCAGACCCTGCTGTTGAGAATCTCAACATGCTAATCTTAGACAGCCACAGTAAATCATCTGAACCTGTGTTTTCAAGACTTGCAATGGCCAGGCCCATTCTTAATATCACAGAGGTACGCAGACTTCTTTCATTCTAATAGTATGTTTAGTCTATGTTGATTAAAACTATCATAATGACAAAAATTCAGTTGTATTTTAGCTAAGAAAGTCAGAATGATCAGAACTAAAGATTCACTGATGTGCTTAATTTTCTTTTAATTAGAAAAGGCATAAAGCTAAAAGCTAGTGAAGTCCAACAATGCATTTTTATTGCTGTATACAACAATAAAATTTTGTGATACATAACATTATGTTTATCTTGGAGAATTGGTGTGCACACATCTTAATCATGGACATCGTAGTTGCTTTTACTTCAAGCTGCACCTTATTAGAACAGCATCTCCTCCTGCATACAGAGTAGACATAAATTCAGCATGACTTCGTTCAGCCCCCGGGCTCATCTCAAGTGTGGATTCCCAAATTCCGTGCACTAGCTCCCACCCCCAGTTGCCAAGCCTAGATGCAGAGCTCAGCGCAGCAGCCAACGGCTTTATAGAACCTCTGGAAATAGAAAGAACACAGCAGCCAAACTAGAGAGGCCTCCCCAACTCATGCAGCGAGGGAACAGTGGTGGCCTGGCGGCCAAACCAGTGGCCTGTTTGCTCTACCACACAGACAAAGGAGGCAGAGATGGAGATTCTCAAAAGAGAGGCATCTGGCTACCTTTTAAGTGGTTCTTTTCTTTCCTGGAAATAGATGATAAAAGTAACAGACCTTTATAAGTACAAAATACGTAAGTATTCCTGTGTAAGGGAGTGAGAAAAATTGAATTAGCCTCACGCATATGTTACTGAAATGCAAGAACTTTCTGTGACTGTCTAAAGCTCTTATAATCTCCCCCAGACTTTCCAAGGGTTTCATAAGTATCTGTGGGGACCGTGTCCCAGAAACAAGCAGTTAAACAACAAGCACTTTTTTTTTAAACTTATGCTTTTGGGGACAGATGAGATAACTCAGCAGTTGAAAGTGCCTGCTTAGGTGAGCTTAGGCAAGCATGCAGGGACTGAGGTTGGATCCCTGGCACCACATGTCACGTCAGTCCTGCCCTTAGGGTGGGCTAGCTGGCCACAAAAGTCAATAAATAAACTTAAGCTTTGTGTGTGTGTGTGTGTGTGTGTGTGTGTGTGTGTGTGTGTGTGCCAGAGATTGAACTTGGGATCTTGTGCTTGTCAGGCAGGCACTTACGCTGCTGAACTAGATCCCCAGCCTCACAGAAAGCATTTCTTAAAAATGGAACAAGGTGGAGAGTCCCTTTTGGTGACAGGAAGCGGGTCAGGGATGAAAGGGCCAAGGGTCCTCTCCAGTGACAGTGGAGCAAAAGGTCACAAACCCTGTGCTCTGGTTCCTCATCTCATCCTGCACTGGCCCCCCACACACACACACACCATACGCTACTTTTTCCATGAGGTCACTGGTTGGCAGGGAAACCTACTGGGGTTGGTGCTAAGGATTTAATACAGTCAGAGTTCAGTGTAAAAGTCTCCCCCACTGGGTTCCCATGGTATTTGCCCGGCCTCTTTCTCAACCTAGACCATAGTGGGTACAACCATGGACCACCAGGAGTCTCCTAAATGGAGACTCCAGTGCTAACTACAGGAAGTTCGGTGGTTTCCATTACTTCTCCTGACCTCAGTTCCCTCCTCTGCAAAGCAGGGACACCAGTTCAGTGCACAGGCCCGTTGGGAAGTCAAAGGTGCTTCGTACAAGTCTCTCAGTGGCAAGCAAAATAGGTCACTACTCTCCTTGACACCGTGCACTGGAGAGAAAATCGTGCCTGCAACATGGATGAGTTACTGGGTGTACCGGGGTCTCAGCTTCCTCCTCTGTGAGAGGGATCATATCCCTCCATTTGATTAATTGCACATTAAGAGGTCCTGGCATGCGCTGGGCATTCCATAAAGGATGGAATGTGCGGATGCCCCGCCAGCTCTCACTCGCTGAGCACCATGGGACGCTCACTCGGGAAGTTACTAACAAACAAGAATCTCTGTGTTGATGGTCACGAACTCTCTTATTTGTTCTCCCCACACCAAACAGCTCTCCTCTATCAGCAGTCAGGGCCAGGCCCGCCATAAACCTGGGTGTGCACGGGCAGCACAGTCCCGGCACACATGCCAGCTGTTCCCTCGGGAGGGCAAATTTGTCCTGCATTCTCTAAGGCGAAACCAACAGCCTATTTGTGGAAGAGCAGGCAAAGCAAAAATAGCCACATACCAGAGACAGAGCCCAGTGTCCCTGACCGGCTACCACCCCAGGGTGGGGAGCTCCGCGTGAGAGGGATGATCTGCAGGTGACAGCTGTGTTCCCTCAAGCAAGCCAGCTCACTTCTCTGCTCCCCATCCCATTTCTCCTATAAGAGGATGCCTGGGGTTCTCCCAGGACCACAACAGTGCTCTTTTTCAGCATCCTGGGCTAAGCGCAGCTGCAGGAAGACAGGCACAGAAAGGCAAGTAAGAGAGGCCGGGGTTCGCGTCTCTAGCTGTTCGGCTTCGACCAAGCCTCTTCGTCGGGAGGTCTCAATTTCCTCATGGATAAACCTGGCCAATGAGCCTAACTTGGAGAATCCGAGATGGTCGCGGCGAAGCGCAGCCCCACCTGGGTCACGCCCTCGGATGCTGCTCGAGTGTAGGCTGTGGCCATTCTTGTTGGCATCAGTGCCGTTATTGTTTCCTTTTCTTGAAGAAGGTTAAATCGCAAAGGCATCTTCTCACGCCGGTGCAGGACTTGCACGTAGAGACCTCTTTCCTAGGACAGAGCTTTATTCCTGCTGGGACTGGCTCAGCGGATTTGCGTCCAAATGCTCAGGGCCAGACGTGGAGCAGCTGCACCCTGGCGCACAATTCTGTGTCTTTGTCTCCCCCACATGGGCACACAGCACTCTACAGTACCACTGAGTACAATCTAGAGTTACATCAGAGCTACACAGGCCTACCCAGGAGCTGATACCTCTACACTACAAAAATGCAGGGTCCTGCAGGGGGCAGGGACCCTGCCGTGCTGCAATACCGCCCCGTCAGGAGGAGGCAGTAGCAATATCAAGCCTTCACTGGCAGTGTTTCTGGAAGTCAGTTTTCTCCCCTGTGTTTAGTTGCTATCACTTGTGAATTTCTGACCTACAATCTTCTCATTTCTAACACTATGCCTTTATCTCTTAATAACAAGCGACATGAATTTGCTTAGCTTGTGATGAAGCCCACACGTTACCCATGGAATGGATGCCATTCTCACTGTCAGCGTGGCTTCTCTGTTTCTCTGTGTTACAGCACCTGCGCTTCGACAAGGCTGCGAGACCTCCCGAGACCTCGGTGCTCAGGGGGGCCAGCAAGTCAGGTGAGGGCTGCAGACTCGGGAGCCCGTGGTTACCCACCTCACCACCGACTCCACAAGTCAGCTCAGCTCTGTCCTACTGCCATTTGCCTTGGCTGCTCATAAAATGCATTTCCTTTCTAGAGCCACTCCTTTTTGTGGAGTTTACATGCAGCATTTCTTATGTGCTTATCCCAACTCCCGGCCTATCCAGTCGCACATCATCTAATTTATCCAGGCTTTTTCCCCACTAGAAGACATTCCACAGCTTGTAACTCTGCTTTTCATCTCAAGCACTTAAAAAGACTTATTTTATTTCCAGTGAATAGGAAGTGTTCTAGTTACAGAATTCTGGTTGTAAGAAAAAGCTAACTCGAGCAAGGGGTAAAGATCATTCTAAGAGGTCATACAGAGTAGGATTAAAAAAGCAAAACTTGTAGCCGGGCGTGGTGGTGCACGCCTTTAATCCCAGCACTCGGGAGGCTGAGGCAGGCGGATTGGTGCAAGTTCGAGACCAGCCTGGGCTACAAAAGTGAGCTCAAGGCCAGTCTCAACTGTATAGCGAGACCCTGTCTCAAAAAGACAAAAAAAAAAAAAAAAAAAGCAAAACTTGCCATGAGACTTTCTGGAAGCCGCAGGAAGCTAGGAAATTGATCGAATGTGTGTAGGTGGGACGGGGCCTCAGTGCCTAAAGTAAACAAGCTACCTCACTCCTGAGATAAGCATCCTGTTTGGTTAAAGTTGACTATTAGGTGCTAGGCAACTTTGTGTCATGTGTTACAATATGTTCCGTTGTGGAGTGGGTTAGTCTTGGCCAGCAGGCAGACCAGCGACCACCTAGCCCAGCTTTTGTCTTCTCTAACTTTCTCATTCCTAACACTGTTTCTCCCCAAGTAGAACTGATTGCGGTGATCCCTACAGAGACTAAAGGATTTTTTTAAATTAATACCCAGGAAGTTTGACTGGGGGCTCTGCACAGGCCCGGTGATCTCTCTACCACTGAGCTACATCGCTGACTCCACAGGATCACTCTTAACTTAAACCAACTTGGGCACTGCTGGACACAAAAGGTCTGGAATCTCCCCTGTGCAGTCTACCCTCTTGGCATCCGTCTGCCACCTTACCATCCCATTTCCCCTCTCTGTGAGCTATGGGCTGGACCTCTCTTTCCACCTTACCACAGAGCACCTTCTCCCATGTTGCTATTGACCAGCCTGCCTGTCATCCTCATGCCACTGACTGGACAGACGCCATGCCCAATTTCCTTTAGCAGTTCTGCCTCCGGTTCTGCCTCCGGTTCTGTACGTACTCATTGCTCCTGTTTGGGCGAGTCCAACTAACCAAGGCTACACCCTAGTCAGCTGGCCAGAAGAGACGTCTTCTGCTGCTAGGTCACATGTGGTGTGAGGCATCCCGTGCAGCTGCCTTGGGCAGGGCCTTCAGTGAGACACTGGGTGGGTCCATTTTTACTTAGGAAAGACCACAAGGACCGAAGCCATGGCAGCACCATGTCCATCTCTGCCAGCAGCAACATGGCAAACACTCCCTCGGGCAGATGCTGCCCCTCAGCTCATGTAAACCTAAAATTACTTTCAATTGTCACTTTCTGTAAGTGTTTTTAGACCCTCGTAGGTGCAATCTTAACTCTAATAACACCAAGAAAAAGCCTTGTATCAGTAGAATCCTTGCCAGTGGCGACTGCCCTTTTGTGTCCTCTTCCTGTGGCTGGCATCCCCAATCAGGCAAGGACAGATTTCGTTGTCACAGTCTGACAGGAGAAAAGCTATAGTCTAGGAGAAACGTTTGCCCTCAGATCACAAGACTGGTTAGTGATGTGTTTGGCCCTAGATCTCAGTTTCCTAAATCAGCCTCAGAAGAAATATGAAGCAATTGCTAGTTCCCTCAGCTTTATTTTCATTGGATCATAAATATTTTTGACTTTAATAGTCCTCTCCAGTCACCTCTAATGGGGCTTAGACTCTCAAGAGCTCTACAGCCAGTCCCTCACTCATCCCTGGACCCAACTCAAGATCCCGTTTTCATTCCTCCGCAAGCAGCCCCAGAAGAAGTCTTTCTGAAATAGATGGCCACAGTGTCTCCACGAGCACAGGTGCTAGTGCCCCCAGGATACAGTTTGGGCTTCTACACAATGGGTTGGGTGTCTCGGATGCTTCCGTTCCACACGTCTCTTTGTTTTATCATCTGGCTCCCAGCCACGGCTGTCCGTACATCCAGCAGGGCCAATTCTGAGGACAGCCAAAGCCTCCTCTTCTGCCCCTCATGCGAGTCCCTGCCTGCAGACTAAGTGGAAGCTGCAGACTAGGTCACGCCGGCAGATGTGTTCGGATCATGTTGTTACCATGGTGGTTGTTTTATCTAGTCCCTTGCCGACACTTAAAAAGTTAGCTAGCTTCTTCTAGAAACTCAGTACATCTTGATTAGCAGTCAAGTGAGCCTCAGAACAGACCTCAGAAAGATAGAGCTCACGCACACCTGTGACGTGTTCGACTCCTTAGTCACTGACTGGACTCTGCAAGCTGCTTTCTGTTCCACTACTGAAAGCACACATGCCCTGCACTCCCACTGAAATCACAGTTGCCCCTGACAGAAGGCTTTCTGCAGAGAGTTGATACTGATTCTGTGAGCTACAGATAACCCTTCTTCCTCCATCCTGCTTGAAGCCTAACAGTTGATGTCTCTACTTCCCCAAATCTGCCTGCCTGCCTGTCTGTCTGTCTATCTATCTATCTATCAGTCATCTATCAGATCACAATTGACTTGAGGGCAAGAACGTTCCTCCCGTGTCCCTCACACTGTGTAGCACCACCACTTGTACTTAGTAACGGTCCAAAAAGTAACATTGACTTGAATTTACTTATTTCCTTTAATCCGCCATTAAACTTGGTAAGAGATGCCCACTCATGTTTGATATTTTTGCATTCCATATCTAGGATAGAAGTCTATTAGTGCTGATAGCATCTATTTCTCACTAAAGGTTTATCCAGAGAGGAAACAAATCATTTCCCAAAGTTCTATTGATTTAAAATTTTAAACTCTTAAATAAATCATTCCTCCAAGAAGCAACAGCAAAACATTTTCTCTGACTGCAAATCAATACCACTTCCAACTGTAGAGCATTTCTCAGCGACTTTTGTTCTTTTCCACCGCCATCCATGAACTGTCACCCTCTGCCATGCCATCCTGCTTTGGAGCCGGCATATTACGGACTGAAACCTGCACAAACCATGAGCTAAACAGACCTTTTCCTTCCTTGATTTTGGGTGCTGGGCATTCTGTCCCAGCAATGAGAGAAAAGTAGCTAAGACATCATGGTGTAAACATCTGTTCACAAATTTCCTATAAGCTTAACAGTTGACTTGTGGGCCAGGGAGATAGCTCAGCAGCATAAGCGTCTGCCTCGCAAGCACAAAATCCTGAGCTTGATTCAGAGTATAAAAAAAAGGTTGGCTTTCACAAGCCAGGACGTCCTAGTTTTCAATGCTCCTTTCCTCTGCCTCATACGGCATTTTGCTTATTTGTTGTTTGTTGTGTTACTTTGACTGACACACTTGGAGTCTCAACATTGGCTGTGATCTCACGGGCCACTGAGACCCATCATGCCTCGGTGGGGGCCTCCCTGCCTGCCGTCCAGCTTCTGCTGAGTCCTTCAGTGGCTGGAGCTCACAGCCTTCCGAGCACCATGTTGATGTGAAAGAGTCGAGATTCAGCATGGGTCCACCAGCTAAGCCGCTCTCAGGGACCGTTTGCTCCATTCTGTGCTCCCAATGAAGACATGGATCCCCTCCCTCCCTAGGCGTGCTCTACCCACATCTCTGCCACATGTGCCCTGTATGAACAGTTATTTGGCCACTGTTCTACTTTCCCATGGTACAGCGTGGGCCAGTTGAACGTGGCCTGAACACTGAGTGCTTTTTAAGTTTCCCATGTGACCACTGCTGGCCTCGGAGGAGCTCTCTGCTTCAGGGCTTGGGAGGATCTGACTGGCAAAGTAGTAGGAAAGAGAAAGGGTCATTAACTTGTCAAATCCTGCTTCTCAGAATTACAGATGCTTTCAGTGGCACACCTCACCCCCAGAAGGGCCAACATCTGGGCTCTCTTTGGCTAGTTTCTCATTCCTGCGACGCTTGAGGGCTGCCACAGCACGCAGCTCCTAGCAAACCCTTGGCAACATTAGACCCTCTGTGCCGGGCCGGCTACACCCCCAAGGTGCACTGAGACGGCAATTGAGTGTGGGTGTAGTGGTACACATTTGTAATCCAGCTCTTGGGAGGCTGTAAACAGGCGGATCATTATAAGTCCAATCTAGTAGTGAGACCCTGAACACCTTGTAGACTCTTCCCTAAAATACAAAAAAGAAAACATTAAACACTCTGCAGTGGTCTTCAATCTGCACCTAGGCAAATATGGCCATCATGTATCTGACACATCATTCTGATTCTTTTTACTTGTCAATAAAAAGATGGATGTTAGATAGTAAACTTACCAAAAGTTTCCCTTTTAGAAATGTAAGGGGCTGGGGAGATAGCACTGTGGCACAAATGCCTGCCTGGCAAGTGCAAGGCCTTGAGTTCGAACCCCAGTCCCACAAAACAAAAAAATGTGAGTACTTAAAAAAAAAACACAATTACATTTTTAAGAAGCTGAATTAAAAATTTTCAGCTTTAGCTAAATTTTACTTAAAAGTTAAGTTGTCATTAATTATATTTTCTTAATTTTTCAGAATTTTGAGTATTTTATGTAAAGATTTATTAATACATGAGAAAAATGTCTATTTTAACTTCTTTTAAACTATTGATTAAGATACACTCAAATTTATATATTTGAATACAAGTGAATTCTATTTTTAAAAATTCTTTATATTAGGGATGCATAGACTTGGCCCACAGAACAAATCCAGCCTGCTGCTTCCTTTTGTAAACAACGTTATCCTGGAGCCGACTCAGCCCATTCTTCTAGGTTTTCTCTCTGCAGCTTTTCTGCCTCCACAGCAGAGATGAGAAGTTACAAGAAAGACAGATGGTTCATAAAGCCTACAAGATTTCTTATCTCACCCTTTCCAGAAGAACTTTGCCAGCTTCTCCTTTCTTGACAACAAAACACAAATTATGAGAGAGTTCTGACTCATGCTAATGGTTTTACTGGAATTGAAAAAAGACAACTAAAGGTTACTGTGTGAATAAACAGCCCACACTGTACATTCTGTATTCTTACATTGTTGTTTCACCCAAGCAGGACTGGCTGCGGGCACAAGGCCAGGCAAGGGAAGCATCGCCCAAGCCAAGGATCCCTCACGGTGCTAACCTCCAGTTCTAAAAAACCAATTTCTCTGACTATATTTTGCTATTTCATTACAAGATATATTTGCTAAGATGTTAAGACATATTTCACTAAATGGTTGAAAGCTCAACATATGCCTTTAAAAAATCTTTAGGCAAACAGGTTGGGGTGCTCACCTCGCCGCTGCCATTGCCCCAGCACCTGCGTGTCACCCCTATGTGCAGCACTTTCCGTGCACTATCTCACTGAATTTACCCATTCATGAGGTGGACTAAATGGGGCCCATTTTACAGATGAGAAAACTCAGTCAGAAGAGAAGGGGAATGTAGGGGGTTAGAACGAGGGCTGATGTAACAGAACTGTCATCTTGAAAAGAGCATTCTGGTTGGCAACTGGAGGGGCGAGAGGAGGAGACTGGGTCCGAGGTCGCCATATTACTCCTGGTGTGGGCGGAGAGGCACCCAGCTGGGAGGACTGCACCGAGGGTATGGGCAAGGGCTGCTCATAGAACCCTAGGGAAGGGCCTTCAGCAGTGCCCTTGGCTGGCGTGTGAGGGGCAAGAGAAAGGCAGAGTGGAGACCGATCAAGCAGGGACTTCCGGTGAGGCACAGACTGGAAGGACACGGCAGGCTCTGGATTGGAGAGAGCCTTGGGGCGACCAGGAGCAGGCCCAGACGCGGTGCGAGTAGGATGGTCGGAGGAGAGAGGTTAGAAGCCTTTTGGCTGCCCTGACGCACGAACGGAAGCCCAGAGGCTGACCCAGACAGAACCGTGAGCATCCTCAATGCAGAGACCATGCCGAAAGCCATCTTTTCTTCCTAGAAACAGATATTGTCTTACACAGTGAAAACCATGGCCATGGTTATGTGTTTTTGTTTGTTTTGTTTGTGGTATGAGGGATAGAACTTGGAAGCTTATATTTGCCAGTCAGGCACTTAGGCCACAGAGCTGTCTCCCCAGCCCAATGGCTATGTGTTTTTAAAAAAGGAAAACCAATCAGGATAATACAGGCAAAATGGAAGAGAGGAAAACATGAAAGTTAATGATAAAATAGTAGGAATTTTCTCTTGTTTCCTTTTTTTTTTTTTTTTTAGCTTGTAAAACAGTATTTGTTATGCATCCATTTCCAAATCACAGTAGCAGTAAATAGTTCTAGAAATACCAACTTCTTTCTCATAGATTCACTCAGTACCATACAAGTAGCAGGTTCTAATCAACATTTAACTATCCTGCTTCAAACTAAAGGCAGATGTGCATGCATGTGGCATGAAGAGCTAATACTTTGCCATGTTCCTTTAAATACAAAATCATAGAGCCGGGCATGGTGGTGCATGCCTGTAATCCCAGCACTTGGGAGGCTGAGGCAGGAGGATCAGTGTGAGTTTGAGATCAGCCTGGGCTACCAAAGTGAGTTCAAGGCCAGCCTGAACTGCATAGAGAGACCCTGTCTCAAAAAGACAAAAAAAAAAGGACTTCATCGGGCTTGTTGATAAACCTATGTGTCTTCTTTATTTTTAGTCTTTTGTTTCAGTCTCTGATTACAACTCAACTCAAGGGTTTTGGCTCGCTGTGTCCTTAAATATAGCAAAAGGCAGTTGCAAATGAGAATTTAATGTAATGATCATACTTTTTTCAGGGCCTTGCTAAGCAGTTCAGACTTGTAGTGATCCTGCTGTCTCAGCTCCCTAGGGCTGGGATTACAGGCCTACACCACCTCTCCCATTTTCAGTGCTGGGACAGGGCACATCCGGAGCTCTGGGCCATACTGCATACAGTACTGAGGACTGAACTCAGGACCTTGCACTTGCCAGGTAGGTGCTTATGTTGCTAAGCTATCTCCCCTAATAGCAGAAATTTTCTAATGAGACCCTTAGGGCAGAAGGAAAAGTTACACACCACTGTGATGATCAAGCCTTCCAGAAAACTTTCAAAATTTAAAGCAGAAAGATTCAGACCTTGCAGAGAAAATCAGAGCGGGTCTAGATTTTTCATGAGCAAAACAGCATGTGGGCGCCTTAAAGAGAAAAACCTCCACACATCGCAGGACTCTGTCTCACTGCCAAGTAGCAGTGAGGAAGAAGCGAGGCTTTCTCAGATGTGCCAATTTGTTTATTTGTGAAATAAACAACCACAAGATCATAAAGAATGAGAGGGAAAGAGCAGGCGGCCTATCTTGGTGGACTAGGTGCCTGCTTAGGCAAGCACAGGCACCGAAGTTGGATCCCCCACACCACAAGCCACATTAGCCTTGCCCCCAGGCACACTGAGCCAGCCACTGAGACGGGTCTGCAAACAGGAGGGTCACCAGGAGTCAGAGCTCCATAGTGAGACCCTGTGCCAAAGACAAAAAAAATAGAAAAAGGAGAGGGGGAATTGAGGGTACTCTAAGTAAGGCAGAACTATGTAAAATGCTCCAGGGAAATAATTAAAATGTGGGGAGAAATTAAACATGACTGCAATGAATACAAATCAACCAGTCATGGTACCTATTAATCCAATTATAATAATAATTGCTTTAAATTAGAATGGTTTACATGTATCCATTGAAAAAGAGATTGTCAAGATGGTTTTAAAAGCAGCACCTAACTATATATAATCTCAAGAAATTTACTAAATGTGAAACTTAAGTAAGTTAGAAGTAAAGAGAAAGATTATACTATAACAGCGCTAATTAAAGAAAGCTGGAATAACTGTGCCAACTACAGACAAAGAAAATTTGAGAACAATGAAAATTATCAAAACAGCTGGGGAGAAAGCTCAGTGGTATAAGCACCTGTCTGGCAAGAGCAAGGTCCTTAGTTTGATCACTGATAGCAAGCAAACAAATAAACAACAACAAAGAAAAAAACTCCCAAAAATTATCAGAAAAAAGTTGCAATACAATTATGAAAATTCTCAAAAAAATTTTAAAAAGAAAATTCTCCTTAGTATGTGTGAACCTAACAAAGGCACCCTAGAAACTCATGAAGTAAAAACTGATGTAATTCAAAGGAGAAACAAACAAGCCCACGATATATTAGTGGAGACTTCAACACATTTATGTCGATAGTTGGTAGTCAGACATGCAGAAGATCAATGGGAATGATCTTAATACCATTATAAATCCACTTCATCTAATTCACAAGTAGAGACTAACTCATCAACAATGCATTCTCCTCAAGTTCATGTACAAAATTCAGCAAAACTAATTGTATTTGGGGCCATAAAGCACACAATAAATTTAAGAAATAAGTAGAAATTATACAATATATATTCTCAGACCACAGTGTAATTATGCAGGGCTTGGGCCAACAGATACTGACAGAGTGGCAAATAACAGCAAGAGAGACAGAGGTTTTTTTGAGGGGGGTCAGGGGACCCCATTGAAATTTGAGTCCCAGATTTGTTGAGAGACAACAAAGGCATAGGGCTCTGCTGAGCACAGATGTTTGTCTCAGGTTAGTAAGGCAGATAGAAAGGCCTAGTGACAATCTGACAGAGTAATTAACTCCCATCTGATTGTCCCCTACGGAGTTTCCTCATCTTCCCCATAAGACCCATCTCTACTGCAGCTGGCAAAGCATCCTGTCTTCAAGGTGATCCAGCTCCTCAGAGTCAACAATCTTTTGTCCCTTGCCAACCTGAGCAGACCTTCACCTGCTGGGTGTCCCAGGAATGCCATAGAATTAAGCTAGAAATCAGCAACAGCAAGATAGCTGGAAAAATCCAGTACATGTGGGAATTAACATACTTATTTTGCAAATCTGTAAGTCAGTGAATAAGTCTCAAGACAAATCATAAAAATATTTTAGCTGAATGAAAATGCAAATACTAATTATCAAAATTGAAGCATAACAGAAAAGGATGTTTTATAACATCTAATGTTGCATTAAAAGAGACAAAAGACATAAAATTGGTAACCAAAGGTTTCACCCAGAAGGAGCAAATTAAACCTAAAGTAAAGGAAAAGATAAAAATGTGACGTATGCTCTAATTCATATGAAATGACCACCAGCACAGTGATTTTCTTCAATAAAACTCTGTTCCAAAGGTGTTCTGCAGGTACTGCTGAGCCAGTCTCTAAGCTACCCTCACTTCTCAATGGCGTTCTCACCTCCAACCCTGTATAGCAGTGAGCTCAGCCCTAGAGACCCCCATGCCGCAAATGCTTGCGGCCTGGTGACTGAGCTTCCAGTTTCCACTGAAGGAGCTTCCGGTCTTCACTGATGGAGCTTCCGGTCTCCACTGATGGAGCTTCCGGTCTCCTCTGATGGAGCTTCCAGTCTCCACTTCCTACCCCTGCCTGAGCGCCAGCCAGCTCGGAAGCCTCTTCTTCTTACCTCTGCTTGTCAGCACCCCTCCTGCCCCGCATGCACATCTGTTCACCTGTGTCTGCCCTTCCAGCTCAGCAAAGATAGCCCATGGATTTCAAAACCAGTTTAGGCTCCAGGGTTAGCTTCTACCCTTGAAATGTTCTGCTATAGAAATCGTATTCTCCATTTAGCTCCAAGTTGAATAACATTTTCAAATAACAGCTAATACTGTTGACTAGTATTTATTGAGAATTTCCTACATGCTTTGCAAAAACCTAGAGACTTTGAGCATATTGGGTATTTTAATCCTTAAAGTAACTAAATATGGAAGGTATTATCTCCTGTGTATGCACATACATGTGCGTGTGCTAGGCCCCTTGAGGTAGATCAAATAGCAAAGCCTTCCCCTGTGTGAGTGATGGAGCTGTATAAGTTACAAGACTTAAACGAAAACTGAACCAAAATTTATAAGCTGAGTTTAGCTGCTTCAGAAAGCTTAGATCGTCCATCTAGTGAAGGATTTCTTATGCTCCTGAGCGAAAGGAGAATAATACAGTTAATCTTGCCTGCCATGACAAGCAGAGTCAGTATCCATAACACTGCTTTCTTTTATTTCTTTATGAGAAAAATTAAATCCTGAAAAAGTCAATTAACATTGTCTAACTTTCTTTTCTGTTGGCTTGTATTGTTCTTTTTTTGTTTGTTTGTTTTGTTTCAGAACCTTTGTTTGTTTATTCACTCATTTTTATGGCCGGCTCAGCCCACCCCAAGGGCAGGGCTGGCGCAGCATGTGGTGCTGGGGATTGAACCGTGGTCCCTGAAGCCGCCCAAGCTTTCCCAAGCTTTCCCAAGCAGGCGCTTTAGACCACTGAGCCATCCCGCCGGGCCCCTTGGCTTGTATTGTTCTTGCCAGCTTCTTCTATGGTTGAGCCGAAAACATCACATCCCATATTTTATTTCTTACAGTTCCTGTGATCGAATCCAGAGGCTCAGTGCCAGCTGTAGATAATCAGCAACAGTTTTTTGAGTACGATACAGACAAATAACACTTAGTAATAATGTTTGAACTTATAAATTGTCTGAAAGACTTTTCTTTTTTCTTCTTTCTTTTTTCTTTTTTTCTTTTTTCCCTTCAGGAGCATGTTTATTGTGTTTGAAATGACACATCAGTGCTCTCTGAGCTACAAAGGGTAAAAGGAAATCCTCTCATTACAAACTGACAAAGGTAAAACATTTTCACAACAGCATGAACCACATATTCAGGAGTAGATCTGGGTTTAATACAAGTGACATAATTCCTAGTCATCTACAGCTACTTTTATAATGTCATACAGATGAATCAGGCTAAAATGCACTACAATATTTTTTAGGCTTCAGGACCAGTATCCTTGGTACATCACAAAACACATTTTGATATCCCAGAGAAGCAAGACTTGCAAGTAGGCATTTTAAAAGTAACTAATCTGCAGCTACAAAGTTCTACTCCTGACAGCATTTACGTTTCTGGGGAGTCTCCCAGTCTCCTAAAAGCAGAGAGAAGTCCGCACTGTAAAGGCTACAAAGATTTGCAGCACAGCGAGAAGACGACTCCCACCCTTTCACACATGGTGTGAATTAGGGGGCGTCTCTCTTGATCCACTGTCTGGCTGTCCTGTCATGTTCTGCTCTGTTGGTCACATACTGAGTAGCCATGCTTCCAACTAGAGGATCCGCAGGGTTGCAGTCTATCAAAACGGAACAAATAGACAGCAAAACCTTTGAAATAGTCAAAGCAGGACTCCAGTTGTCTTTAAGGATGTCCAGACAGGTGACTCCTGACTGGTGATGTTGCAGTGATAGATTCTGGTATGGAAAGTAACCTTTGGTGGCTTGAATGCATAATCCAGTGAAAATGTGATATCCAGAAAAAACACAGCACCTTCATATACAGAAACTGGTGGCCCAAGTATAGTTGATCTCCATTCATAAATGTTACTTCCTCTAGGCCAGCACTGCAGTTAGGAGGAGGATCAAGGGCTATTTCAGCTAGCTCCATACGAATTCTTTTAGCACCAGTGGATAATTTAGCAGTGGTTTTGCTGGAGAGCTTGGTGTTTTTCTTCTGCTGGGCGGCAGATTTTCTTTCTTCTTGTTTTTCAGGCTCTGGAGCAGTGGAGTCTCACTGGTCCGCATCTGAACTACCACTGCTGGTGCTGGGGCTCTCATCGTCCGACCTCTGCTTATCACTGGACATCATGCTGAACTTATCTCTCCGAGAACTTGGCTGCCTGCCCGGCCCACTCGCGTGCTGCTATGCTGTGGGGTGAAAGACTTTTGAATCATTGAAACTTGCCTTAAAAAATCTTCTCCAGAAAGAACAATTTTAAAATCTCCAGAAGTTATACTAAACATATAAAATAGCACTTAACTCTATTTTTCTCCAAGAAAAAAAAATAGCTTTAAAATTAGTTTATGCCTGCCTTGCAAGGGTGAGATCCTGAGTTCAATTCCCAGTACTAAAATAAAAATAGTTTATGTTTAGTTATAGCTGCAATGATAGACCATGGCTAGAATGTAGTATGCACGCACTAGGTAATCTTTATACTTTATTAGATTATCGCTTACACTAACCATTTCTCACTTGAATTTGCAGCTCCCCACATCTCTTCCACAAGCCTTGACCACACTAAGCAGAGCGATTTACATCCCAAGGTGGTGCTGAAGCAGAAGCACCCCCACCCCCATCCCAGCCTTCAGTCTCTTTGTTGCCCAGACAATAATTCTGGCTATGGGTCCTGTTACTTGTGTTTCCTGGAAAGGGCCGGTCGTGCGTGTTGCATGACCCCACTTGCCCAGCTGTGTCGCCTCAGTACTTCCTGCTCGCTTGTCCCATAGGAGCCTTCGCACCCCAGAGATCAGGGCCTGATATTCTAGGAATGACCCTGATCAGCACTCACTGACATAAATAACCCTACCTCCAAATCCTGGGTGTCACTTCAGTGTCTGTGTTTCTGTATATGGCAGTGACAGATGAGCCCTGAAATAGATCAATTTGGAAAAAAAAAAAAA
>PVJA010007934.1:0-66465 GCA_004027025.1 Myocastor coypus | reverse complement strand
TTTCCCCACAGCCTCTCCAGCATTTGTTGCTGGTTGATTTCTTTATGATAGCCATCCTTACTGGGGTGAGGTGGTATCTAAGTGTTGTTTTGATTTGCATTTCACGAATAGCTAGCGATGGGGAGCATTTCTTCATGTATTTGTAGGCTTGCTGTATTTCTTTCTCTGAGAAGTGAATGTTCATCTCAGATGCCCATTTGTGGATTGGGTCTTTAAATTTTGGGACCCTAATGGTTTTTAGTTCTTTGTAGATTCTAGATAGAAGACCTTTGTCTGAGTACTTGTTAGTTATAATCTTTTCGAAATTTGTGGGTGGTCTTTTCACTTTGTTAGTGATTTCCTTTGACATGAAGAAACTTCTTAGCCGGAGGAGGTCCCAATTGTTGATGCTTTCAAGTGTTAAACGTGCAATTTGATTTCCGTCCATGAACTCTTTGCCTACTCCTATGTCTTCAAGATTTCCTCCCACTTTCTCTTCCAGGAGATTTAATGTTTCACTTTTAATATTTAGATCTTTAATCCATTTCGACTTTATTTTTGTGCATGGTGATAGACTGGGGTCAAGATTTAGTTTTCGGCATGTAGAGAGCCAATTTTTCCAGCACCATATTTGTTAAAGAGGCTGTCTTTCTTCCAGTACACATGTTTGGCCCCTTTGTCAAAAATAAGGTGGCTGAGTGTGTTTGTATTTGCTTCTGCGTCCTCTAGTCTATTCCATTGATCTTCAGGTCTATTCTTTTGCCAATACCATGCTGATTTTGTTACTGTAGCTTTGTAGTATAACTTTAGGTCAGGAATTGTAATGCCTCCTGCCGTACCTTTATTGCCGAGAATTGTTTTTGCAATTCTGGGTCTTTTTTGAAAACCTTTTTCACCTTAAACCACTGAGATCTGAGGATTGTTATTACAGGATAATGTGGCCAATACTGACCAATATCACAATAAGCATAAACTATTAATTCATTTTCCAGGAAACGACACAGAGTTAATACTATCTAAGAAATATAGTCACATTTAACACTATGTAGTACTTTAATTATGTTGCAATTACCACAGGTTTCTGGGTGATAAGATTTGAGCCTTTTTAATAGAAAAGCATTTTGAGGAGAACTAGATATAAAAATCTGGTTTAGGTATTTTTTTTTTGAAACTTTATCAATCTAGATACAAAGATCTACCTCGAAGAAATGTATCCAAATTTTAGACTTATTTAGGGGGAAATCAACAGCTACTCAAACATACTGTAAACCTACAGAAATAGAAGACTGAATTGTGTTCTGTGGGGGATAGTCTTTAACAAATATTCTTGCTACTTAAGGAGTATGTTCTAGACTAAAAACTCTACTCTTACTCAGAAACTAAGTAAAATAATTCTGAATAAAGGTCAAATGATGGCGACAAACTCAACAATTGGTTATTAGTGGTCACATAACATCAACTAGACAATATTTACAAGCAATTTTATAATCTATATTGTTCAGGACAGTGTCCATGATTTCTCCAATGTTATCTTTATAAGGACAATGGAAAAAAAATCAAATCTTAGTTCTGTTATCAAGCAGCTGCTATGATTTCATTTAAAAAAAAATGTAAGTCATTATAAGCAGTCATGTTTAATTCTTTGGTGTACCAGGAAGTTTAAAGCCAGATACAGAATCTCTCTTTAACAGATAGAATCCCACATGTATACAACCTCTGTCCTCATATGATTTGACCCTAGTACTGATATTATTCAATTTCCCCCTTTCATATTTTGCTTCCTATACCCATAAGTGCTTCTTGGGTTGAACTATACACATCAATGAGGTAAAAATAAAAAAGAAAAAACAGTTAAATTCTAATGATCTTGGTAAGGAGAAAGCTTCCTGTGATCTTTAAGAATCATGGCTACATGAACTCATGGCTATAGAGAAAAAGGAGATTTAACTACCTCACAAACAGAGAAATTTTTAATTACATGATCTTTAGTTGTCTTCAATCATTTGTATGCAATATGCTCACTAATTGGTATCAGGTTTATCAAAATCAATCTAACCAGTTTGTCCCAATGTGTAAACCTAGGGTTGGAGAAATATTCTGCATTTTTCTATAAAAGAATACATACGTGTGTGTGTGTGTGTGTGTGTGTGTGTGTGTGTGTGTGTGTATTCTTTTCTACTATAATGGGTCTAATGGTTAATGGTTGGTTTGAATCCCTTGCTCTGAGCTTAGAGAGCTGTTAGCAATAGTTACAGCTTCTCCATGGTAACGTGTCAGCTTTTTTTAATGCTATGAGGTCAGAGGAGCTTTCATAATAATTATTTTTATCAAAATTATATTAGGGTTGGAAGAATAATATAATGTCAGGAAGATCTATTACCTAAACCTAAGAGTTGCTATCATAGGTGATAAATTATTTATAATTCCCACCATTAATGCTGCAATGTTTTCAAACCAAGGATTTGTAAATGTCCTTTGCAGATGCAAATTAACAGATTAATAAGGAAACAAGCTTTCTGGTATGAGAAGCGAGGATGACAGATTAGCTATTAAGAGCAATTTATAGGTCATAAGATATGAAAGTTGGCAAGAAACACTACCTCTGCTGGCTCTATAAATAGTAAAACTGCATTTGGTTTCCCAGAGGTATCCTGTTAGACATTTTAATTATACCATAAAAACTGCCAGAATTTATAATGATTCCATTTTTTAAAAAACTTGATGCTCTGTGTAAACTTGATATAATACAACAGGCATCCAAGCTATGTGCTGCAAATGCCAAATTGCAGCCAATGAAAGAGTGCATGTTCCTTCCTCCTGAAGGACTGTAAATGGTAAGGCCAATAGCGAACATTAGTGGAGGGAAATGTTACTCTGTAATATCTCCTCTGTGATACTTATGGATTCTCCTCCTTTTCATATCCTACCCTCTGTTGCAGCCATGCTACCTATTTGGGAAGACTTTTAAGAACTCTATTCTATGTAGCTCTTTGGCCACACTAGGAAGATCAGATAAAACCCCCAGTCTTGGCAGTTGTCTTAGAGAGTTCAGTTTGATCCAAGGAAAGTCTCTTACTTGCTTGAAACAATTGGTGAAGATCATGTTTCAAAATTTATTTCCCATTTTAAGTTCCACCTACCTCTTCAGTCTTATTCAAGTAGAAATATATAACCTTGTCTGATGAGTCTTCTATGACACAACTGACTCAAGTTTTTCATGTAATAATTTGACCTGGATTAGGAAACATTCTTCACAAATGCTTTTTTAGTCCAATCAAAATCGTTCCATTCCAAAGGCTAGGGAAATAGCTCAATGGCATAAGTGCCTTCCTGGCAAGCTCAAGGTCCTGAGTTTGATTCCCAGTATCACAAAACAACAACAACAAAATTGTTTCATTCCACTCTTGTCAACCAACCTGAATTTCACTGAGCTATAAAACATCGTTCTATAGAGATCTGGAACACTGCCAACTGCCCTTCAAAGATAGTGTTTACACTGAGTCATAAAACCTGGCCTTGGCAGGGCAGAATACAGCAGAGAGATACAGAGAGAGTGATGGATGTAAAACACACATGTGCACAAATACACAGATGGGAATGGAATGGAATGGAATGGAATGGAATGGAATGGAATGGAATGGAATGGAATGGAAGAGACCAAAG
Source organism: Myocastor coypus (assembly GCA_004027025.1). Lineage (NCBI taxonomy): Eukaryota > Metazoa > Chordata > Mammalia > Rodentia > Myocastoridae > Myocastor > Myocastor coypus. Next base: position 62,823 of record PVJA010007934.1, on the reverse strand, counting down.
AAAGGACAACTTATTTACAGAAGCCAGCATATAACAATTTATAAAATATATTTCTTTTTTTCCATAAAATAAATCTTTAAAGTGTATAGAAATGGATCCTCAAGGATCTTGGAGAAATATTAGGGAATTAAGCAACTGGGATTTTCTGTATGGATCTAACAAGAAATAATCTCACACCCTTCTGCTATAAAAGATAGGCCTTCAGGTAGGATGATACTTTCAGAAATGTGTGGCTTCTGAACAGTCAGGAACAAACAACCCACAACCTCAACTCTCAGCATTTTTTATTGTTGTCATTCTAGTAATGGGGATTGAACTTGCAACCTTGTGCTTGCCCAGCAGGCACTTAGGCCACTGAGCTAGCTCCTCAGCCTAACTCTCTGCATCTTTATTCTAGCAGATTCACCTATTCTTAAGAGTTCCATGATTAACATAAGAAGCAAACACGATCACTGTTTCATCCAAGGAACAGAGGCAAGTTCACTGTCCTTTGAGCCATGTATTCAACAACCATCCAAGACCAACTGTGAAATTATATTAATCTTTATTTAATAAGCTTCATTTTAATGGCAATTATTAATGTAAACTATTTATGTGGTACCTCAGTTCACAAACACTAGTTTGTGAGCATAATTGTGATTCTTTGTAAAACAAATTATTATTATTTGCAAACTATACATTGGATAACAAACATGACCACAGCCATCTTTCCTGCATAAACACAAACCTGGCCATTTTTTTCAAAATTGTAGAAAAATTAAGTTTGTGAACTGAGGTGCCACTGTATTAAGGATTAGCATCTTAGAATTTTAAGTTGTAATTTTTAAAAATGAAGCTCTTGGGAGGCTGTAAATAGGCAGCTCATTAGGAATCTGATTTAGTAGTGAGTCCCTGAACACCCCGTAGACCCTTCCCTAGAAATACAAAACAAACAAACAAACAAAATGTTTTTTGGGGCCAGCCAAATAGTTAAGCGGATTAAAGCACTTACAAGCAGTCCCAAGGCAGGGGGTAGGGGTGGGGGGGTGGGGGGTGTACATCCCTGGGCCTGCATGCTGCCCCACCTCCAGGGCACACAGAAACTGCAATTGAGACTGGGTGTGGCAGCATGCCCCTATAATCCCAGCTCTTGGGAGGCTATAAACAGGAGGGCCATTAGGAGTCCAATCTAGAAGTGAGACCCTGAATACCCTGTAGACCCTTTCCCCCCCAAAAAAATACAAATAAAGACTAAAAAATACAAATAAATAAAATGAGTATTTCTTAAGTTTGTATTACATTTAAAAGATATACTAGTGGGGCCCGGCGGGATGGCTCAATGGTCTAAAGCGCCTGCTTGGGGAAGCTTGGGTGGCTTCAGGGACCGTGGTTCAATCCCCGGCACCACATGCTGCACCAGCCCTGCACTCGGGGCAGGCTGAGCTGGCCATAAAAATGAGTGAATAAACAAACAAAGGTTCTGAAACAAGAATGAAAATAATTTTAAAAATAATAAAATAAAATAAAATAAAATATATACTAGTTTTAGACTGGGCATGGTGGTGCATGCCTGTAATCCCAGCACTTGGGAGGCTGAAAACAGGAGGATAACTATGAGTCCAATCTGTGTAGTGAGATCCTGTAGACTCTGTACTAAATACATTTTTAAAAATAATAATAAGGATATAAAATATATACTAGTTTGATCTCTAAAATGCTAGGCAGCTCTTTTTGTGATAAATTCCATGGCAAAGTTTGATAAATTTTAATCAAGCTACATGAGCTTTTCTAGCTTTTCTAGTGATTTTGCCCCTGAATAAGAACAGGTATTGCTAGGCATTGCTGAAATAAAATTTGGAGATTGTCTTTGCAAAAAAAAAAAAAAAAAAAAAAAGACTTAGCAAATCTTATGGGGATAAAATGAGAGGAACTTTGAATCTTCCATCTTTATTTCCTTATTTTGATAGGACAATATTATCTACCTAATGGGATTTTTATGACCATAAATAAGAAACTTAGAATTATGCCTGGAATGCAGCAGGGATTCAACTGCTGCTGTTATTATAGATGTTATAAAACTAAATTAAGCAGTTTTAAAGTCATATATTTATATTAATTTAATCTATTTTTATATTTATTTAAAATTTAAATATACCAAAGTAGCACCATGCTTTCCCTCCCTCATTAAATCAATTTTAAAACCTGAAGAGGTCATTTCCCTAGCGTGGCACTTTTCGCTGATCCTTTGGCACATGAATGATTTATGCATGTAAGCACACGGGTGTTCCTTTTGGGGAATCCCTAAAGAAAGAAGACTTGTACCAAGATCTAAAAATGGAACATTATCTCTTCACTCTAGAAAAATTAAAATTTTAATTAAGATCATAAATTAATTTTTGTCAAAAATTAGTGTACCATACACAAGCTGATATTAAATATAGGTTATACATTTAGATAAAATCTCTAAGTATAAGTATTATCAAATTATTCACCATACTAATTTTAAATTTGCTGTTCAATGGTATATTTTTTACAATGAATATTAAAATTTTTCTAAGTTTGAGAAAAAATACATTCTATAACAAAAAAGAATGATTATTCTATTTAATACAGCAAAGAAAAGAAACAGGATGTAGGTGACGGGAAGAGGTGCATAGTGTGAGATGCTATAGGTTAGGCTTCTTGAAACCAAGGATTGTCTTATTTGTCCCTAAAACTGCAAAGTCTCCATGATAACTACCATATAGCACGTGTTCAACAAATATTTAAGGAATCAAACTGACAGTCATGACACTTTTAGTCTGCATAACTATGTGCAAGGAAAAAAAACAATCCACACTCCCATGTAAAAATGCCAGAATGAATGTGTGGTATCAGTGCTTTTCAATGTCTAGTTCTCTATAAGCAAAATTTAGGTATGCTAAAACTCAGTCCTGTGTACTTTTTCTTACAGCTGCACAAATAGGGAACCAACAAACAAATGTTTCTGAGTTGTCAGCTTGTCAGTCTGCGTACAGCTCTTGATCCTTCATAACTGCTCTTGTTCTTTTACTCATTCTCATTCAGTTAGTCACAGTCTTGTTAAATCTTTTGAAGTCTATTCTCTTTTATCTTTGTTTTGTGCACATGAGGCATGAAATGATTAAATAGGGGCTGCTATTATTTATGTTATAATATTCTTTTCTTAATAATTGCAATGGCACCCAAAATCAGAGTTTGAGAAAACTAGTAGAATACAGGTTTTTTTCTAGCTATGATTAAAATCTTTTTTATAAAAATATAATAAGTAGGGAGTATGCTTAGCAGCTTATTCCTTTCTGCTGGTGGACACCACTGAGGAAGCATCATCAGTCTCTCTTCTGTCATCATGTTTAAGTCAGAGTCTCCCAAGGAGCCTGAACTGCTATGGAAGCTCTTCATCGGAAGGCAGAGCTTCAAAACAACTGATGAGAGTCTGAGGAGCCATTTTGAGCAATGAAAAACACCTAAAGACTGTGTGGTAATGAAAGACCCAAACACCAAGCATTCCAGGGGTTTTGGGTTTGTCACTTACGGCACTGTGGAGGAGGTGGATGTAGCCATGAATGCAAGGCCACACAAAGTGGACAGAAGAGTGTGGAACCAAAGAGAGCTGTTTCAAGAGAAGATTCTTGACCAGGTGTCCACTTAACTGTGAAGAAGATCTTTGTTGGTGGCATTAAAGAAGATACTGAAAAGTATTACCTACGAGATTACTTTGAACCATATAGAAAAATCAAAATGACTGAAATTATGACAGACCAAGGCAGTGGGAAAGAAGAGGGACTTTGTTTTTGTAACCTTTGATGACTATGATTCTATGGATAAAATTGTCATTCAAAAACACCACACTGTGAATGGCCGCAACTGTGAAGTGAGAAAGGCCCTGTCAAAGCAGGAGATGACTAGTGTTTCATCTAGCCAAAGAGGCTGAAGTGGTTCTGGAAATTTTGGTGGTCATCGTAGAGGTGGGTTTGGTGGCAATGACAGTTTCGGTCATGGAGGAAACTTCAGTGGTTGAGATGGCTTTGGTGGCAGTGGAAATGGGTATAGTGGGCTTGGTAATGATGGAAGCAATTATGGAGGTGGTGGAAGCTATAATGAATTTGGCAATTACAACAGTCAGTCTTCAAATTTTGGACCCATGAAGGGAGGCAGAAGCTCTGGGCCCTATGATTGTGAAGGCCAATATTTTACTAAACCATGAAATCAAGGTGGCCATGGTGGCTCAAGCAGCAGCAGTAGTTATGGCAGTGGAAGAAGGTTTTAAACACTCCCAGGAAACAAAGCTTAGCAGGAGAGGAGAGTCAGAGAAGTGACAGGGAAGCTACAGGTTACAACAGATTCATGAACTCAGCCAAACATAGTAGTGGCAGGGCCTCTACTACAAAGAAGACATGCTTTAGACAACACTCATGTTTACAGGCAAAAAACTTGCGGACTGTATTTGTCACTAATTGTATAACAGGGTATTTTAGTTTCTGTTCTGTGGAAAGTGTAAAGCATTCCAACACAGGGTTTTAATGTAGACCTTTTTTTGCACCTGTGCTGTTGATTGCTAAATGTAATAGCATGATCATGATGCTGAATAAATGTGTCTTTTTTAAATGTGTTGTGTAAAGTTAGTCTACTCTGAAGCCATCTTGATTAACATCCCCAACAGTATGAAGTCAGAATTCCTTCAGAGTGATGCCACGTTCCATTTATAATTTCTTTATAATTGTTTGGTTAAAGAAGTCATTGTTTTCAGAACCCTTGGTGTAGTTGAACTGACACTGTTCTGACCTCTGAATTTGACCATTGAAAAGGTCACCCAAGCAAACAGTAAGCTACTTGATTATAAAAATGATTGTTGGCACATCCTATATATCGAAATTGAATAATGGTACCAGATACAATGATAGATGGGATTGAAGCTGTGTATCATCCATTATCATGTGTAATCAATAAATGATTTAATTCTCTTGAAAAAAATATGAGTATGAGCACTATTCATTGAGAGCTAAGCAGAGTATGACATAAAATAAAAATTGTCATGAATTATAAGAATTTTGCAATATGTACTATAATAAAAGAAAAATTAATATAATTAAATAGTGATAGTATGCCTACTATTGACTGTAAGAACATCATGATTTCAGATATATATATAATATATATATTTTAATATATATATTAAAATATAGAAAATATACATGTTGAGGCTGATGATTTAAGATTTTTCAAGTACCTTATTTACTTCAAGTCATCCATATAAGGTAGGAATTTTTACTCTTATTTTGCAGATAAGAAAAGAAACGTTAGACAACTTATTCAAAGTCAAACAACTGAGATCTCCCTGACTGCAAACAGTGAGTTTCCATTTTTTTTTTTTTTTCATCATCCCTCCAACAAGTCCACGTGAAGAATGAGGAGGAAGACAAAGGTACTTACTCTGAAAAGCACTCCTTACTATTGTTCTTTACAGTTAAACGCTTAAGCCAGCTTAGCATACATGTGTTTCTAACTTGCAGTATCTTATAAAATACTTATTATTGAACTGTATCATAAACTCGATACAGACTCAGAAGTTTACTAAGACTGAGCAAAGAGCCTGCAATCCCAGCAGTAGAGAAGCTGAGACAGGAGGATCCCTATGAGTTTGAACTGAGTACTGAAATCCTGTATCCAAAGGAAAGAAAGAAAGAAAGAAAGAAAGAAAGAAAGAAAGAAAGAAAGAAAGAAAGAAAGAAAAAAGAGAAAGCAGAAATCTGTAACAATATTATTGCACTGATGCTTTTTGAGAAATTTATTTTTTACTATCTGTTGCCTAGATATAAAAATTTCCTTTGCAAGTTTTCAAGTTTGCCAGCTTGCCCATAAATCTAAAAAAGCATGAATGCTATTTGATTAATAGCTTTTTAAAGACTATATATAAAAGTACAGATACAGCGTGAAAACATTTAGAAGCTGTGCCTAGCCTAGACCTGACTAGTGCATCTGGCATGCCTGCAGACTCCCAGACAGCTGTTCCCAGTGCTGTGATTACAGCCATTCCGAAAATGGTTGTGCTTCAGGTGTAAGTTTATTCATGGAGGGACAGAGATGGTTTTTTGCAGTGATGCTGGGCCATGCATTTGGGTAGAACCATTTAAAAGTTCTTAGTAATGCTGGGAGCTCTACAAGAAGAATTAGATCAACTTCTAGAATAGAAAGGCCTGTCTGCAAAAGGTTCTATACACAGAGGCACAATATTCAATAGAGACAGCTGGAAATCATTTAGACTTGAGACCCCTCCTTCTGGAAACCTCTGAAATTAGGAAAGGTTTGGTTTATCTTATTTCCAATAAATGATGGAAGAAGGGGTGATGAGTAGGTCACTGGTGGAGATAGAAGGTAGAGGAGGCAAAGATCAGGATGACAGATAGCATTTTTGAAGGTCTCTATTCCAGATGGAGTGGGCACAGTCCTGCCTTGCTTTGGCTTCACCTAACAAAGTAGAAGTACATTTTCCTTCTCACAGAGCACATGCTCTATCATATCAAATTACACTAAAGCTTATTTTACTTAATTTATTGTTTTCAATATGAGTAAAGAGGGAAGAAATGAAGAAAGCAGGAGAGAAAGTGTTGTTTCCTAAATTTCCTTGTTAATGTGATGGTGTCTAAGAAAAATAGGAAAAAACCTTGAAGAGAGGGACTTACTAAGAGAGAGGGTAAGAGGTTAAAATTAACCTCTTATAAATAATGCAGATGCACAATAATAGATTGGAAAGAAATTTAAAATACCAGTCCTAAAATATTAATCTATCAGAAATAATTGTCCATAAGTCGTCTGAAAATGTAATCACTTCAATTTTATTTAAAAGAAACACAGAAACTTAATTTGCATCAAATGAGCTATTAGAGGTAGAAGTTGAATTTTTTAAGAACCTAATTTTTGAGGGGCTGGGGAGATAGCTCCGAGGCACAAGTGCCTGCTGGGCAAGTGCAAGGTCGTGAGTTCGAACCCTGGTCCCACAAAAAACAAAAAACAAAACAAAACAAAACAAAAAAAAAAAAAAAAGAACCTAATTTTTGGCATAGCAATAGCATAATCTTTCTAAACCAATGATTAAAGGGCAGAGACCCCGAAGCCCAACCTACACTCTTGGTTTTCTGGGATTTTCTCATCTTTTGCAGCCCAACCAGGTGTACCTGCCTCCCCTGAGACGCTTCTTTCAATTGCCTCCCCTCACAGTATAAACCTTGGTCTCCATACTTCTAAGTGCCATCAGAGGCAGAGCCAGAGTGGAGTACTAAAGGTATGTGGGGTACTTGAAAGCAATGTAACGATTAAGTCAGCTGGGGGCATCCAGGATGTGCTTTGGAGGCTTGGATTTAAGTCTGGAAGCTGTGTTCATCGTTAGATACTTAATAAAATCCTCCGCATAACAATGTCCACTGGGAATCCTAAGTAACTGGCACACACTGTGAATAGCAGCTGCATTCAAAGGAGATCAGTTTCACTACAATAGCACGATCTAGGTCGGCACTGTAGGCAGTTTGCTTCAACATACACCATGAAGATAAATGTTTGCAAAGGTAACAAAGAATATTTCCATGTATTTATTTCCTCATTCACTTGAACAGACATCTGAGTGCCTGCACTATGCTGCATCTTGGGAATGGAAAAGCCAAGGAGACTAAGCTTCTGCTCTGGAGTCCCTCGCAGTGCAGGAGATTTGAAAGTCCTTAAATTTGTCAGCTTCTGCCAGAAACGCCCATAAAGGAACCTTTTCTTTTTTAATTTTAATTTTTTACTGCTTTTAATAAGAAATAACAATGTGACAGTTTCAAAACATGTTAGTAGTACATTTCCAATATTTGATATAATGCATATTGATGTAGATGTTATAATTTTTCTAATCATTATTGGTCAACAAAATTTCTTCTCATTGAACTAAAAGAAATAAGTTGTATACATAATCCAATCTTCAATAATCGCAGTGGTTATTGGTAAAACTGGCAACATTGGAAGCTGTTGATTTAAGACTTTTACAGCTCAGCATTCTAATCTCACTTTCTGTTTTATGCCTTGTGGTTTAACTTTTCTGCTGGGTGGTTAAGGGCAAGTTTAAGCAGACCTGTATAACAAAACATGTAACTTTTATACCTCCCAAGATCAATAAAATTCTCTCAGGATTTACTTTGGAACCATGTACAGAACTTTGTAGAACTGTTGTTGGTGTCAGCCATCTGGATGAGTCACGGCCATTGCTTGATCAGTTTGCTCTCTGTGAAAGCCCAAGAGAATGTTTTCCTCTAGGTGACTCTCCTTAGGCACACTATATATCTCCAATCCCTTTCCTCTGTTCCAGGAGATTATGGAACCTTTTCTTAAGGCTAGGAGAACATAACAAAAAGATTAAGGAAGGTTACAGCAGATGAAGGTTATCAACAAAATTTTCAAAGAGGAATAAATGTAGTAGGACAGGAAAATGGGAATCCAAACTACTGCAAGTGGGCCTCCAGGAAGAGACAAGGGCAGCTGCAGAGCCCTAAAAAGAACAGGTTGGAAGCATGAAGGCCTTTGGAAATTCAAGAGAAGGGTGGGATAGAAACTTCTCTAAGGTATAACCAGGCCCTAGATCTGGTCCTACAGTAGTACAAAGGACAGATGCTTACTGTCTGAAGCAGTTTACAGACTGAGACAAGAATGAAATGGCACACTAAAGTCAGGGAAATCAATGAAGGTCTGCATTGTGAACTTTGAGATTCTCACTGGATACTTTTGTTCTATACTACAAACCTTTTCACTCTACTCATTTCCAAAATGCTGGTAGCCACACTAGAAGTTCCTGGGGAAATGGACCTAAAGAAAAGGTACACACATACTAACAAGAGGAATTTCCAAATTAAAAAAAAAATCTTATTGTCTTCAACCTTGATTGTTACCCATCTGGGAAGGAGACCCGCCCAACCCTTTAGAGGCTCTAATCAGGTCTAGGGGTTTCATTCCCAACAAGGGCAGTTAGCCAAAAACTTTTACACATTTGAGAAAACTTCTACCTTGAATGACAGTGCTCAAAGTAGAAAAAAAAAAAAAAAAAGGAACCCAGAGGAACAGACACAAATTAAAGAATGAAAGAAAATAGCCCTCAAAAAAATATAGCTTTCAGTGATACACAGCAGCCACAAATCTTTTGGGTGACATACAAAAGGGCCAGTGAGACATACCTTCAGAATGTGCATTAATAGCAGAAAATAGTAGATAAAGTAAAAGAAAGTGAAAAAGAATACTATGTATAAGAATTAAGTTTTTTTTCAAAAACAAAGAAATATAAGAGAGAATGAATGTGAATAAAATCAGAGGACCTAAGAAGCCTAACATCTGACTAACAGAAATAAGAAAAGAGAAGAAGAAATCATCAAAAAGTTTTAAAAAGAAAATTTCCAAGAAATTAAATACTTTAGGCTCTAAAAATAAAAGGAGGAAAAAAAGGAAAGAATGAAAGCAGGAAGGAAGGGAGGGAGGGAGTCAAATTTCTGGACTATGAGAATAATGAAAAGATCTCAAGAATTTGGTAGCATCAAATGATTAAGAACCAGAGTAACATCAAACTTCTCAACAGGAATTGAAAGTTAAAGACAATGAAGCAAGCATTATCAAAATTAGTAGAGAATAGCATTCTAAATGGAATTCTATTCCTAGCCAAACTATCAAGGCAGGGGGTAGAACTGAAGAATTATAAGGTTTCCAAAGTTTCAATAATGTTACCTATTGTGCCCCTTTTCTCAAGAAATTAATAAAATGTGCTCCAGCAAGTTACATGGGTATAAACACAAAAGAAGATACAGTCCAGGAAACAGAGGCCTCAGTACAGAAAAGAAGCAAGAGAAACTCTTAGGATTACAGGAGAGAGAGGTTTCAGGGTCTCACAGAAAACAAGTTTGGTCAGGGTACAAAGGCTTGCAAGAAGGAAGGATTTCTCCAGAGAAAGTAAGAGGTAGATTATGTTTCATACTCCAGAAGGGAGTTTTACAGTTCATTTGGAAGGTCTGACAATAGTGACTAGCATAGAGAAAAGCAAGCAAAGCCACAGCAACAACAAAAACTAAAGTACTAATTAACTCCAGTTGTGCAATACAGAAAGCCCCGGCGGCAGTGTGAAGGATGGACTGGCAGGCACTGACTGAACAGGGGGAGGTGGGAGAAGGGCTGGATGCAAAGTCTGGCAAGAGGTTCTAAGGGCCTGAACCAACGCAGCAGGAGAAGGCATGGAGAAGGCATCTGACTAGGGACGGACAGCTGCTAGGCAACTTCTTCCTCTCTGGAACCTTAACTATATACAGTCTTGTGGAACAAGACAAAGGGAAATATTCAAGAAAAGGGGTGGAAAAGTAGTGGCATTATAATGACAGTTAAGAAGCTGAAATAGGAAAAGATTCAACAAGCATGGTTACTTCATAAGCCACAAAACCAGGAAGGTGTATTATTCCTCATTTTATAGTTGAGGCACCGGAAGGGGAAGAAATTTACCCAGATCACAGAGTTGATAGGTGAGAGATTCAAACTAAAGCTGTGTTCTTCATAATAACTACTTAAAAATAGTTTTTACCAGCCGAGGGAATACTTTGTGTCTAGCACTGGCCCAAACATTTACTTGTGTATGTAATACATTTAATCTGCACAACACAGTGTGAGGTGCATGCTGTTGTCTCCACTTTGCAGATGAGAGGACAAGTGATGTGTCCAAGGCCGTCCAATAGGGAGACCTGCTGGCAGGATTTGAGCCCATCCTTTCAGCTCAGGGTCTTACAATAAATCATGTCTAGGCTCGTTCTCTGAAGTTACTTTGTTTCCATCGAGCTTCCTTGTTTCTCTCTGGTCATGCCAAACCCAGCTAAATCTACCTCTGAGGTGGATCCACACACTAAGTGGTGGCCAACAGGCATATTTGACTCGATTCATTACCCTATTTTGTTTAAATAGAAATCTCACATAAAAATCTAGGTTCCCAGCTTCCGGGGGGTGGGGGGGGCAACAGCTTTGACAACACTGACCCACATTGGATGAGCCACCTGACCAAGGAATGACTGTCCCTGTGGGAGAATGCAAATATGCACTTTCCAGCCACTTGCCCTCAGTGTGGTGCTTTGGGGAGTTTGCTCTTTGAGACTCCTATTCTTACCTTCGCCTGTTCTACCTCAGAGCCCCTTTATCACTCACCTGCACTGCTTTCACAGTCTCTCAGCTGCCTGCCCAGCCTCTATTCTCTCTGTTCTGCTTCTATGCTGGCTTCCCTAAGGCATTGCCTGATGATAGCATCCTTTTGCTTAAAATCCTTTTGATGACTTCCCAATGCATACTAATCCAACCCTGAGGCCCAGCAAGTAATGACTTTCACAATGTGAATCCTACTTTGTTATTTAGTATTATCTCCCCCCTTACAATGCAGACCTCCTGGCATATTTGTTGTTCTCTAAACATCCATTTCATTTCCTCCTTCAAGGCCATGTTCTTATTTGTGTTAAATTTTTAATCATAAGAAACATGTTTAAATGCAAGTTTGCTTCAAATTATGCTGAAGGCTCTTTCAAAGGTCCTGGTTATGAGATCAATAAAGAAATAAAAGATAATTAACTAAATGAAAATGGAACAACTGGCTAAAATTTATACAGTTCTTCAAAATAAACATCAGCTGGTTAAAAAAATAGACTTAAAAAATAAAACTAGAAGCAAATATAGAGGATTACATAATTCCTGAATCGGGAAGAACTTTCTAAGGTCCAAAACAATGGAAACCACAAAGAGAAAAACATTAACTACAACTACAACATTTTAAATTCACTTATGCCAAAATATGGAAAATATAAAGAAAATTAAATGGCATAAACTTTCCTGAAAAAAAAAAAAAAAACTACCACAAATAAGATACTGGAACAAGAACATACAATTCACTAATACAGCATGAAAACAAAACATATGGAAAATTTCATTTGTCTTGGTAGTTAAGGGGACATAAAAATAATATTGTACTTTACCTTTCAAATATCAAGGTACAAAAATGAATAAATAAGTTCTCATCATATTGGCATGAGTTAGGTAATCTCATGCACTGATGATGGGAATATAAATTAGTGAAGGCTTTGTGAAAAGCCATTTGTCAGAATAAACCAAAAGCCCTAAAAATGTCCTTTGACGGGATGACTTTCTAGATTCAACACTAGGGATTTTCATTATGGCACTACTGACATGTGGACTGTGTAGTTATTTGTTATAATGGGCTATCCTATACCCTTCTAAAGGAGGGTGTGACTGAAAATACTATGAAGTTATGAATTTTTAAAAAGCTTATTATAGTAATTATAGTAAATGACACCTTGCCAAAAAGGATAGGATAAGTATATTCAAAGCAAAAGGGAATATTTTGATAGAGATTAATGGTAACTGTGCCTTTACTGTAATATTAAATTTAAACATATACTGTATTGTTTTACTGATCCAAAGTTCATGGCAATTTCTGTCAAGTGAAAACATTATGGAGTGTCCTAATCTATCTTATTACCAAATCTGGCATCATGGAACTTCTGGCTTTTTCCAAGAATCAAATTGACCAAGAAAGGTAGTTTTTCAATTAATGCAGTACAACTAAAGAGATCACAGAGTACTTCCACAACTGTTTCAAAAAATAGCAGGAAGGATAGGATAAGTCTGTTCAAAGTAAGTGGGAATATTATGAGGAAGAGTAATGACGATATGTCTTTTACTGTAACAAATAATTATTTTTTTAAAAAATTAAGCATTCGCTGTATTTTTAGCACCTCTCTTATGCTAGTGAAATCCACCTAACAGAACAAGCAAAATTGTAACTATGCATTGCTAAATCTTTCATTAAGAATCATTGATCTACATAAACTAATATGAAAGTTGAATAGGAGTAATATGAAAAAACTCTCACACTAGAAAACGCTGTGAACATGCAAGTGTTCAGTAGCCAGAGCAATAAGACAAGAGAGAGAAATAAAAAGAACTAAGAGCTGGAAAAGAATCAGATGACGTGATACTTTACAGAGAGGACTCCAAAAACACCACCAAAACATCTGTAAACTTAATAAGCAAATTCAGTAGCATAGCTGGATAAAAAGTCAACACTCAAAACTCAACAGCATTTCTCTACACAGACAACAAACACACCAAGAGAGAAATTAGGGAAACCTTGCCTTTCACAATAACAACCAAAAATTTGAAATACTTAGAAATCAATCTAACAAGGGAAGCAAAAGGTCTATACACTGAAAATTATAGTGATCAAAGAGAATTTCAGAAAATGGAAAGAAAATCCTTGCTCATGGATAGGAAGGACCAACATTGTGAAAATGTCCATATTCCCAAAATTGTTATACAGATTTAATACAATCTCAATTAAAATACCATTAGTATGCCCCACAGACCTAGAGAAAATAGTCCTAAAATTCATCTGGAGCCAGAAGAGACCTAGAATAGCAAAAGCAATCTTGGGCAACAAAGGCAAGGCAGGCAGCATCACAATACCTGACTTAAAATTATACTACAAAGCTACTATGGTAAAACCAACATGGTAGAAGCAAAAAACAGACCTAAGGATCAATGGAACAGATTAGAAGATGCAGACACAACTACAAACACTCAGCCATCCTATCTTTGACAAAGGGACTAAACATGCTCACCAGATGAAAGATAGCCTCTTTAATAAATGGTGCTGGAAAAACTGGCTTTCCACATGTCAAAAACTAAAACTGGACCCAGGTCTATTAGTGTTCACTAAACCATAGTCAAAATGGATTAAATATTAAAACAGAAACATTAAATATACTGGAGGAGAAAGTAGGTAGAAATCTTGAAGACATAACATAGGGGAGGCAGAGAGTTAATAAACAAAAACCAAACTGCATGGGAAATACTTCAGAGGATCAACAACTGGGAGCTCATCATATTGAAGTTTCAGCTCCTCAAAAGTAATCACCAATAGAGTGAAAAGATAAACCATGAATTGGAAAAAAATTTTTTAGTCAACTGTCCCTCGGACAAAAAACTATCTAGAACATATGAGAATTTAAAAAAATCAGGCTCCTCAAATGTAAAAACTCAATCCAAAAATAAGCATATGAGATCAATATATATTCCTCAGATGAAGAAATATAAATGGCAAAGAAATATAAGAAAAAATGTTCAACATCATTGGTCATTCAAGAAATGCAAATTAAAACAACCTTGAAATTCCACTTCATCCCAGAAAGCATGGCCAGCATTCATAAATCAATTAATAATAATTTCTGGTGAGGCTATGGGAAAAAGGAACACTTCTCCACTGTTAGTAGGAGAGTAGACTGCTAAAACCACTATGGAAGTCACTGTAGAGATTCCTCAAAAAGCTAGGATTAGAGGTCTTATTCAACCCAGGCATTCCTCTACTGAGTATTTTTCCAGAAGAACTGGAAACAGTGTACCACAGTGATATTTGTGTACCCATTTTTATAGCAGCACAATTTGTCATAGCTAAATTGTAGAAACAACCCAAACATCCATTAACTGAGGAATAGATAAAAAAGGATGTGGTACTTTTATACAATGGAGTATTACTCAGCTATAAAGAACAATAAACTTGAGGCTTTTATAGGTGAATGGATGCAACTAGAGACCATATTAATAAGTGAAATGAATCAGACTTACATGTATAAACATCATATTGTCTCATTAGTGTAAGAACCTGAAAGAGCAAATAAGATCTGGAAGGCACAACAGATACTGTGAAAAGGAAAGAAACTGCTCAAAGAGAAACAACAACTCTAGCAAGGGAAAGGAGAAAAGAAAGAATGAAGGAAGGGGGAAAAATGTAAGTATATATACAAGATAGCTTGGATAATGGTACTGTTGATTTCTACTAGTCTACTGAAAGAAACACTGCTTAATTTTTTCTACTTTTTAATGTTTTCTTTCTTTACCAACTTTGCATGTTTACATTTGGTAATCTGAATGACTAATCTGAGGACAATGATATGCAATATAACAACCATTGTTGAATTCCTACCTTTTTTTTTTTGGTGTTTTAGGGAAGAGTTACAGGGTATTCAGGATTTCACTACTAGATCGGACTCATAGTGATCCGCCTGTTTACAGCCTCCCAAGAGCTGGGATTACAGGTGTGTACCATCACACCCAGGCTCAGTTGCAGTCTTACTGCACCCCAGTGGCATGGCAGGCCTGAGGATTGAACCACTGGCCTGTGCTCCTGCTTCTAGGTGTTTTAATCTGCCTAGCTATTTGGCTGGCCCCCTATCGTTTTCTTTAGTGAAATTCCATGTCGTTTCTAATGTTAATATTTTTCATTCTTTTTAAAAAATAAAAAATAAAATAAGTACTCAGCAAAAACTGATTAAATAAATTATGGCACAATCATTATGAAATATACAGTTATTTTAAACAATTTTTCAGGGCTAGGGGTGTAGTTCAATGGTCAAATATATGCTTAACATGTATAAGGTTCTACATTCCAATTTCTGGCACTGAAAAAAAAGTTTTCAAAACATTTAATAAAATGAAAAATACTAACTGGGATAGTGTGAGCTTCTATAATAATTACCAAGATCTTACTGAAAACACACCCACAAAACTTAATTCTTGTTTTAAAAACAGTCCAAGGGGCACCAGATTGACAAGGCATAATGGGTAGAGGAGGCCCTGTTCCATGCAGGCAGGTAGCTTCCAAATTACCTTTAATGTCAGCATGGATCCAGCAGTAAAATAAAGAGCACAAACAACCGTGAGTGGGGGTGTCTAGGCACCACACCTAGAAGTCTCAAAAATGTCTCTTCAACTCACATTCTATTCTCTAGAGCTGAGTCATGAGCCTCATTATCTATAAAATTATCTGGGAAATGAGAAAACAGCCTTGTTAAGTTTGCTCTTTTGGAGTCCTAATATAAAGTTAAAAATAATAAAAAAGCAGTGTAATACATTGTTGATGCAATGCACTCCCAATTTTTTTTTCAAAAAGACGTATTCCCCTACTCCCCAAATCTACATCTGCCAACCCAGCAGTTCAACTTCTAAATATATTCTCTAGAAAAAACATACACAAAAGAATATGTACAAAGATACAAAGAATATTAAATATAGCCTAACTAGCCACTTTGAGGATTGATTAAAATATGGACAGTACAAACTAAGTAATATTACACATAAATGGAATAAGGTAGAATTCATGAAATGAATTGGGAGTATATCTAAGGCATGTTGTTAGAGCAAAAAGCAATAGGTAATCTGAGAGTGGTGGCATACACCTAAAATACTAGCAACTTGGGAAGCAGAGGCAAGAAATTCACAAGTTTAAGATCAGCCTAGGCAACACAGGGAGGGAAATTTCATCACGAAAGAAAGAAAGAAAGAAAGAAAGAAAGAAAGAAAGAAAGAAAGAAAGAAAGAAAGAAAGAAAGAAAGAAAGAAAGAAAGAGAAAAGAAAAACTAAAAAAGAGGGAGAACAAATTTTAAACGTGATGATATTTACATTTTTAAAAATGCAAATATTCATAAAATGAGGAGGGAAGAAGATTTTTTTCCTTTTCTCATATTCTCTTTTATTTACTTTTGGGAAGATTACTCAATAGTGGTACTATCAATATTTTGGACCAGATCGTAGTTTGGAAGGATGGGGTTTTTGTGTCTTCAGGATGTTTAGCAGCATCACTAACCTTTACGTGCTGCGTATCAATAACAACAAATATAAGCTTCCCACTGTCTTTGAAAGGATAAATAGTAGCAAATGGGTAAAAACATTCCTGGAATTAAGAATGGGAGAGTGACAAAACGTATATTCATTTCATCTATAGAGAATTGATCCACATACTATTTATGTTTTACTTTTTTAAATATCAGAAATAAAATACATAAATATATTAATAGTAATTATCTTTGAGTCATGAAACTATGGATAACATTTGTTGCTTCTCCATACATTTTCTATAAATATGCACTATTTTTGAAAAACAAGATGAACTTTGCTTTCAAAGAAAAGGATAATGAGCAAAAAAGAAAAATGTTAACAGTGCTTACAGATGGGAAATGCAATGACATGTCATATTTGTTTGCCTTTTTGATCTTTGCTTTTCAAATTTTCTACAGCAGCATGTACTAATTTGTAATTCAAAGACATTTGCTTTTTAAAAATTCTAGTCTAATTACCTCTGAATTAAAAAGATAGGGTTCAAAAGAATAAATTAAGGTGCCAAAGGGTGAGTGATACTCTCACCTCTACATGACAATTTGAAATCCTAGCCACAGAGGCCAACTATTGGGAAAGAAAAATTTAGAACAGTGTGCAGATCTGGAGGACTGGGAAGAGAGCTCCTTGGAGCATTTAGGTACCACATCAAGGCAGTAGGGCACACAGTGGGGAACTAACAGATGTAATCTTGAATACTCCAACCACCAATTAAGAAGCAATACAATACTCGCCAGTTGGAAGGCTGGATATAGTAGCAAGATCTCAAACCACTTCTGAGATAAGCTACTCATAGTAAGTTCTGAGACCTGCTGATTTTATAATCTTGATTTTTATAATGGTTTATAGATATAATTTGATGTTATAAATATAAAATTATATTGCACCTATTGAAAGATGTAATAATTTTTGTTTTCATATGTAAAAAACATTTTTTAAAAAATCTCTATTGCTCTGGCTCATTTGTCAATGAGTGAAAAATAGTGTTCATTTAGTATACTATCTGCCAGGCAGCTTACATTTGTAATTTACAAGATGCGAGAGTTGGATCATGTTATCTCACCTTAGAGACTGAGAAAGAGTCAGTCTGGTCATTTGGCCAGGAAAATAGAAGCAGTGAAATATAGGAAGAGTTCTAGATAAACCTCCAAATGTATTCTTTCATTCAAACAAGCAAACCAATACTCATTGCCAGGCAGGCTATGGATGGAAGAGTGGGCTGCTTTCATCAGCTATGCAGGGCTACAGTAGATCACAGGCATCTAACAAATTGACAAAACAATCTCCCTTGAAGACTTGGGAAGGCCAGAAAGTGATGTCTTAACAGAACAAGACATGCCCTGGCTTAGCAGCCAGGGGAGGCCTCTCGGAGCAAGGAGATTTACAATGAAACCTGAGTTAGAGCAAAGTGTGAGATTTGGGAGTAAAGATAACAAGAAGCAGGAGGCCAGAGAACATAGGGGACTTTGCCAGGCGTGGTGGTTCACGCCTGTAATCCCAGCACTCGGAAGGCTGAGGCAGGAGGATTAGTGCGAGTTCGAGACCAGCCTGGGCTACAAAAGTGAGCTCAGGACCAGCCTCAACTGCACAGCGAGACTCTGTCTCAAAAAGGCAAAAAAAAAAAAAAAAGATAGGGGACTTTGAATTTATGTAACCTCCACTGCAACCTCCATTGCAGTGCCAGCAGTGTGAACAGTGGAAGGAGCACTCATGCAACAGCAAAGACTGGAAGAAGCAAGGGAGACAAGTGTGGTCTGACTTAGGCTTTGGAAAGATCTGACTAGAGAGAGACAAAATCCTCTTGAGGGGAGCCAGTTCAGCCAGATGTGTATCAATTCCGCCCTGAGTCTATTTATTAAGTCCAGGTGAAGGAGCCATATGGCCTGATCAGAGGAGATGGCCATGGGCCTGGAGTGCAAGAAATAAACAGAGATAAGTATTTGGGACACAACGTCACGGAGTTAATCTTGGCGTAGAGCTTCTGAGGCCAAGTGAAACAACCTACTGTGAGTGCCTATTATATGCTAACTCTGCATTTCGTGAAATTCTATGTGACTTGTCAGGGAAACAGAGGCTCAGAGAAGGTTAATACATACTTTGTTCTCCATCTCAGGAATATCAAGCAGAAAGATGAGGATTCAAACTGTCACTGGGACTTTGAGCTCTTTTCAAATTACCATACTGCCTCTGAACAGATTTAGTAACAGGAAAATCCTGTTTTTAATTCAATAGTTGAAAAACAGGAGAAACAAGATTAGTAGAGGAATTTTCTTTCCATCATCCTTCTATATCTTAGATTTACAAAGCTATGAAAATGTCAAACTAGCAGAGACCTTAGTCATCAGAGAACCAGTGTTTTATAGCTGGCCTAGGGGGGCTTAAGAGAGACATGCATTGTCTACCAAAGGTTTTTATCCAGTAAATTAGGTCTGAATTTTTTTGTTTGTTGCTTTTTGTTTTTTATCTCTTGAAATGTTTCAAACAGAAAAAGTATGGAAAATAATATAATGATTATCCATGACCTAGCTTTAACAAATTTTAACAGGCTTTCATATTTGCTTCTACTTTTCCTTTTTCTCTTTCTGAAAATAAACATAAATAATTTACTCCCTGCCTCCCTTTCCAGAGAGATTATTATGCAAAATTTGATATTTACTATTCTCCTGTACATTTGACACTATTACTGTTTATTATGAATCAATAAATTTGATAGTATTTTTGTATGTTTTCAAAGCTTATGTTAATGATAACAAACTGCATACACCATTCTGTAGATGTAATTTTCTACGTTTATTTGCACACATTTGCATTTGTAGGTAGAAGACAGCATGAAGACAGCAGGGACTTTAGATTCAGTCACGTATTATGGTTTCCTCTAACATCCTCAGGCAAGTTACCAAACCTTCTGGAACTCATTTTTTTGATTTGTAAAATGGAGATAAAGACCTACTTGCAAGCTTATTGGAAGGTATAAAATAATACCTATTTTTAGGCCTAATACAAAGCAAATATCCAATAAATGGTAATTGTTATTTGTCATGATAAAATAGCACATACTCAATAAAAGGTAGCTATTTTATTGTAACCTATAAAATTCTTCACATTTCTTTGGGAAACCTAAGTCTTAGAATGGTCCTAAGTCCCCAATACCCAACTGGACTCATATAAAAAAAGACACAATAATTTCTAGGTCAAATCTTAGTGCATTTTTATGAATTCTTCTATCCACCTGGCCTTGGCTTTAATAGCAGAATTAAGCTGCTGATTTTTTACTCCTACTGCACTCAATTTGCCTGCAATCAGGAATTTATCCTGCAGATATCCTTCAAAGTCTCATCCAGTATATGAAGGCCCAGTCTCTGGTTCCCTCCCACTTCTGTGGACTAACACCATCCCACAACAATTCTGTGATATCCAAAACTTCAGTGAGCACTCCTTGTGTGTGCGTTCCACAAAGACACAAATCTCAGGCTCAGGACTGATGCCAGCAGAGGTATGATGTTTAAGACATGTCTGTTTTTCTCATCACAAGGATAGAGATACTGTGCCTTCCAGAGCTCTTTTGATTATGTTAGTACTATGTTTTTTAAATGAAAGGAAAATGCATATTCATTGCCATAGTTCAATGCCTTGACATCACTTCTCATATCTAGCTCCCCCTGTCAAAACTTTACCTTTTCTTCATGATTCCTCTTAACTGCCAGTTTTTCCATAAAATGCATTCTGATATGCAACTCCTCCAAAGGGGCACAAATCTGCATTCCTTTCTCTGCCAGAGCACAGGTGTATGATTCAGATCCCAGCAAGGAAGAAGCTCTGTGCATCCCTGATTAAAATGCAAGCTCCCCCAGGGAAAGGCATCCCAACCCTTCTTATACGCACTCAGAAACACGATTTAACAATGTGCCGACTTGAACTTAATTATTAGTAGGACTCAGTACCCTGTGATAGGTTATCAGCCAGTATGCAAACTATAACTGCCTCTGAGAGTGGAGCAAGCTGCCTGTTCTAATGTCTACATGGATTCTGCATCTGTCTGAGAGTATCAGTATTAGCTATCTTTATTAGCAGTCTCTGCAATACCTGATCCTTACCTTTGGTAATTCTAATTTTGTATTATTCTCAAGAAAAGTAGAATTGTTCCCATTTTACAGGTTGTGGTAGAACTATCTGCCTCCACACAACTCCATGCCTTTCTTACTACAAAGTATCTAACATAATAAACACTACAGGGGCCTGGCAGGATGGCTCAGTGGTCTAAAGTGCCTGCTTAGGAAAGCTTGGGCAGCTTCAGGGACCACAGTTCGATCCCCGGCACCACATGCTGCGCCAGCCCTGCCCTCAGGGTGGGCTGAGCCGGCCATAAAAATGAGTGAATAAACAAACAAAGGTTCTGAAACAAGAAAATAAATAAATAAATAAAAAATTTAAAAAAAATAAAAAATAAAAAAAATAAACACTACAGACTTTTACCACTCTGCAAAAAATGTCCATGCCACAGTGAACTGGGTCTGAGGCATGCAACACAATGAGTGAGTAAATAGGGATGCCCTCAGACACAGCAAAGAATTATTCATGCAAATACACACTGTCTTTCCCACAGATTCCTAAGCCTGCAGTTTTATCATCCCCTACAGAAAAAAAAAAAAAAAAAAATCTAATCCATTTGGGATGTTAATTATGATAAAAATTATTAAGTACTTAAAGATGCTAGACACTATGAGGAACACCAGAAAAACACAGCTATGTATCTATGTTCTCATTCAAAGAAAATTAAGTGTCTAAATGATGAGGACTCCTGGTAGCAGTAAATACTACTTTATTACTTGTATTCTCCTTATCCTTCTCTTAAAACTGTTTATTATTTATTTGGTCTCTTGGATTTCACACCAAATGCCAAAAACTAATATGTGTTCCAGGTAAAATATGACCCTAGCAGAGGAGCATGAAAGCAACTCACTCTCAGCCTTATCTTCATCACACGGTCCTTGTGAAATATTGCCCATGTGTTTTCATATTTCTTTGCTCCCTCTTAGATGGATACAGAGAATGGTAATGGGTTAAGGTTTTTAGATGAATATGCTGAAGATGAAAACATGCATTTATTTTAATGCTAAGCACATATATACACCTATACATTGCTAGAGAAATGACTCTGTTCAATCTCATTTTCTTCTTCACTGGGACATTTTTTTTTCCTTATAATATCTTCAAATTTTCAGAGCCATTTTTCTCAAAGGCTATGTTCAAAGTGGTACATGCTCATCACAGTAATTAATACACCAAAGCCAAAAAAGATCATGCAATCTGAATTCCAAACTGCAATTTATACCTGATGGCACTTCTGCCCAATTGTCCATACTCCAGGATCAAGTGAATATTAAATTTTAATAAAATGACACTTCCATCTAGTCAACTCTAAAGGGTTGCTTAACATAGAAATTGGTCAGACTGGTAAATGATTGACCTATTTGGTGTGAATTAAATGAGAAATTTCAATGATGATGTTAAATGAATATCAGAAATAGGTGATGGTATAAATACATACAAATTAAACTTTTGAGACCTGGGGCAACTCTGAAATGAAAGTGTGATGCGCTGGATCAGGGAAGGAGCTCACAGAAACCTGAATCCTTTACCTTTGCCTATGCATGAATTCTTTTTTACAAACCACAAAATCGTTTATTTCACCATTAGAGTGCTAGCTTAAATGGAAATAATCCCTTGGAAGAAGTAGCACATTGATTTTCATGAAATAACATTGATTTCTCACCCTACTGATTCATGCTAGGGTTTAAGTATCTGATGAATAGAAGAGGGCCAATATAGATTCCACCTGCACAAACCCCAAAGTAGCCATGATGTGTGTGTGTGTGGGGGGGGGGCACATTAAGGAAAGCCAGTAAAGGGAGAGGTTAAAGTAAAAGGATCTAAAACAAAATATTATCTTAAAATTCTGGCCCCGTTCCCTGGAAGCAAGCTTGCAATGTCTACTCTTGTGATTACTCTAATCATGAATTGGGTCAGCTGAGAGATACTCTGCAATAATTGCTAATTAAAACAAAACAGCCCATGATCACAGATTGGTAAGTAATGATAAATATACACACTTAGAGAAGGTTGGGGGAAAACCTACAATTTTGTTTTATAAATCTTTTGGCTTCCTCAGATTTATCTGATGAAGTATTCATTCACTGGGGTCTCTAATGCAAGATATAATCATACAAAATCACCTCCAGATCCCAGATATTTTGTTGTTTAATTCTGTGGAGAACTGATGGTATATGCCTACTTTCTAATAATGTTTCAACTTTAATAACCTTGGATGCTAATTACAATATTTGTGCTAGCCCAAACAGTAGATAAGTGTCCAGAGCCAGTGTGAGAAAGCCTAGTTCGTCATGTAACTCAGACATTAGGCCATAAAGGAAATTTAACTTACTCTGCTGATGCACAAATCTGGTTAATATGTCCCTTGTAGTGAATGAACTCTGATTAGTATTTTCTCTGCTAAATCATTTAAGATCTGGGAGCTGCATTTTTCCTTAAATAGCTGCAGAGTTTCATAAACAAAAGCAATGGGCTTGCTCATCAAGGATTTGAAAAGTCACTGAATTCTGGCTATGGGGAAGCCAGAACAAGAAAACAGATACATTTCTACCCTGGGAACAACACTATATTCTAGTTTCCATCCTCACTAGTACTTCACTCAGCACAACTGTGAGAGAAACAGCCACTCAAAGGTAATTTAAGTGCTCCTGACTTGTGTTGCAACAGATAATGGGGAAAGTCTCCACTCTACGTAGAAGTGGGGGAGGGCAAAGGAAATAAAACTTGAAGTACAAAGAGAAAGGCTACTCAAAGCAAGCAATTCATTCTAACATTTCAACACTGGATAGTATAAAATGTTATTAGGAAGGTAAATTTGGGACAATCCCCAAATGTAAATGATGTTTAAATTGCCCCGGTTGAGGAAGATCTATTACCTAGGTTATCTATAAATTTCAAGTACTACTCTTACGAGGAAATTTCTGAGTACAAATAACTAAAAAGTCACTGAGCTCTTTAAAGAGGATGCCTCTTGATTTCATGGGGGCTAAGTAGTTATAAAAGAGGAAAAAAAAATGCCTTTGATAAGCGGTTCTTTTTTTTTTTTTTTTTTTTTTTTTTTTTTTTTTTTTTTTTTTTTTTTTTTTTTTTTTTTTGTGGGACTGGGGTTCAAACTCACGACCTTGCACTTGCCCAGCAGGCACTTGTGCCTCGGAGCCATCTCCCCAGCTCCTGATAAGCGGTTCTTTACTGTGACATCACTATGGGTTAATCCAAACTAAAAATTACTGTAGTGTTCTTCTGTAGGAATGCAAAAGAATCTGGAAAACACTGACCCTGAAACACTATTCTTGGCTATAGGGCATACTAAAAAGGGCAAGGGACCAATTCTGACATGAGAAAAATGTGGAAATAAATCATGGCTCTCCTAGCTAATATGCATGACTTAGGCAAGTTACTTAGCCCTTTGGGGCTTAGTTTGTTCAAGCTGTAGAATGAGGCCCTGAAGACTTGAGCCTCACAGGTTCTAATATGTAGAGGTATAGCACAGTGCCCAGAATGCAGTAGTTATACACTAGAAGAAAGTTATCCCTAAACCCAATATTAGAACTACCACAATCCGCATCAAAAGACAGACTTCAGAGACTGGAAAGATGAAGCAGAGACATGATTCAAGAACTCAAAGCATACAGTGTCACCTATTTTCTTTCCCTCAGGTATGACTGGGCCTTGCTCACATAGGTTCTGGTGGAGGTCTCAGAAGAGCCCTTGAATGAAGCACAGGACTGTGAAGATAAGTAAGCTCTTCAGCTGCAGTGATAATGTTTTGAAAATGAAGGCGAGACATAGAGGACCTCAGCACAGCAGGATGTGACCTACAGAGGGTGGTCTTGAGAAGCTATATACCTGCAGACAGTGAAAGGGTGAGAAAACCACCCTATTACACTGTGACACCTTTTTGTAGCCTTCTGCC
Organism: Myocastor coypus; assembly: GCA_004027025.1. Taxonomy (NCBI): domain Eukaryota; kingdom Metazoa; phylum Chordata; class Mammalia; order Rodentia; family Myocastoridae; genus Myocastor; species Myocastor coypus. Next base: position 38,083 of record PVJA010007934.1, on the reverse strand, counting down.
TCCAATGCTTCCAAGTGTTTAAATGTTTGCTGAATGAATAAAGCAACTGATATCCTAAGGAGATATTCATTTCTAAAATGATCTTAAAGCACACACACACATGTACTTATATACTACAGTACATGTACATTACAGAGGGACATGTTTATGCACATGTGGCTAAAGATAAGCCTAATGCTGCTTTGCTGTGTTTCTCCATATCCTCCTGCACCAGCGCTGGTCACAAACTGCACACTGAATTAGCTTGTTCCGCCACACTATATGGCTAAAACAGCAGCAGAGAATCCTGGCACTACTACATATTCTCGGGGTGGGCTGATCAGCTTCAAGCCCCAGCTCCAAGTTTAAACAGTTTCTAATTTCTTGTGCCATGAGCCAGAAAACAAAAAGCTCAAAGATTTGGGAGACCTAGGACTAAAAATAGTTATATAGGTTTCCCGTATGAGAAACTCAAGAGTAAAAAGAAAGAACAAAATACAAGAAACACAGTAGGAAATAGGGAGACAGACTGTTCTTAAAGAGGATAAGGTGTTTTTAAAAAGTAATCAGGGACCAGTGAGATGGGTCAGCGGTCTAAAGTGCTTGCTTAGGCAAACTCAGGCAACCATAGGGACCGCGGTTTGATCCCCAGCACCACTTGCTCACCAGCCCCACCCCCAGGGCAGGCTGAGCTGGCCATAATATAAATAAATAGACAAAATATTTTTTAAAGGGGGGCAGCAAGGTGGTTCAGCGGTCTAAAGCACTTGCTTAGGCAAACTTAGGCAACCATGAGGGATCACGGTTCAATCCCCAGCACCATATGCTGTGCCAGCCCCAATCCCAGAGCACGGTGAACTGGCCATAAAAAAAAAAAAAATGGGATGTGTTGCACACATGCACTAACTTCACATAAGGAATGTAAACACTATGCACTACAAAAGTGTACCGGGAAACCCCTTAAGGAACGCTGCTGTCTCTCAGGAGCTTTTCCTGTTCCCCATTCCTATTCTCCAATAAACTTTCCTAATCCTAAAAAAAATTCACAAAACAGAGGGGGACCAAGAGATGGGGGGAAGAGGATGACAAAAAGGAATTAAAATGTTACACACACGTACCAACTTCCTAAAAAGAATGCAAGCATTACATACTATGCATATGCATTAACAAACTAAACAAATAGTCCTGGGCTCACATATGACCTTCCTCAGCTTACCAGACTTAAACCCACTCCCACAAATACTTACTGTCATAAGTGGTTTATTGCTATACAAATTGATATCCTATAAATTTGAGCTATCACAACCCATGGTCTACTAAAGCATTTTGTTAACATAAGATAAAGGGAATGAATGTATATTATATATATATATATATATATATATATAGTATACTTATTATATATAAGCATATACTTATATATGAGTATATATATATATATATATATATATATATATATATATATAACTGTATACTCCTGAAACCTTAAAAGATGCAGATGCAGAAAGGTTGTAATCAACAATTAGAACTGATTCTGACTTAACAGTTCTGACACCAATTTCTGCTTCTGGGAAGAGGTCTCCCAGAAAACTGTGCATTTAGATTTTAGACTGGGGGTACTTATTCTCATCATATCAAAGGTCAGTCTCCAATCAGTCAGAAGAACAATTGCTCATTAGAACCATATGGGATTTGCCAAGGAAAATTACACCTACTAACTCAGAACAGGTCAGCTTAATTCAAATGTTTCTCAGATTTATGTCTTACAAAATAGGTTAGCATAAACCAAAAGATTGTTGTTTTCATGGTTTCAGGTGTTCATGTCAAGTGAGCCATAGACCACCTACCAAGGAACTAGCTAAGAGACCTTAGATAAGTCATTTCATGTCTCTAAACTTGGGTCTCCACAGCTGTAAAAGGGAAGATTGGACCAAATGGTTCACTGGTTCCTTCCAGCACAGAAACATCACATTCTCACTCATGACTGTACCCTGTGCCTACCACTTCACCAACTGCAAAAAGAAGGTGGAAATCTCAGTGATGGATCATGCTTCCTGGGCTTTGTTATAAAAAATGATACTCCTCTGCCCTGTTTGTTCTTTGCCTCCTTATTTGGTGATTAATTTTCTTCTCTATAATAGTGGCCTAATTTTATACTGTATCTCTGTGGAAATAAAAGCAAGCCATCTAAAGTGGGAAATTTTCTACATTAATCTTAAAGCAAGCCATCTAAAGTGGGAAATTTTCTACATTAATCTTAAAGCATGCATACACACACACACTTATATTAGAATATTTGTGTGTTACAGAATATGTCTGTGAGTAGAAGTGTGTTGAGTTTGAGTGAAAAGACTAGTAAACTCCTACCTTTTGTTAGCCTTGTGTTAAATGGGGGATAAAACCATATTCTTTACTTACCTTAGGATACTAAAATAATCAAATGAGATAAGTACGGAAAAGAATTTATAAAACATTAGGAACAACACAAATATAAGGCATGTTTTGATAATATTTCTTAGTGTTAGATATAAAGTTTTTTTGATACCAAAAGGGAAGAAGCAATAATTGTGTAAAATAGGCCCTCATTAAATTTTGACTTGCTTAAAGACTAAATAATAGGAAAGAGGTATGAATGAGACACACCTATCATTTAATAGACATTTTTGTTCAGGCCTTGCTGGATGGAAGACCTAGTGGGGCTAAGTACTAGGGAAATATGTGCCTGGGTTCTAAGAGGGCAAGCATTTTGGGTCACCACTGAGTCTTCAACACCTCACACTACAATGGGGCAGAAAGGGTGTCAGCAATTTCAGAATAAACAAGACATAGCCTCTGTCTCAGAGACAACAGCATGTTATGGAGGCTGGAACTTAATAAGGACATTAACCCTCATGGTTGAGTCAAAATAAGTCTATATAGTTGGGTATAAAGGAAGGAATCAGCAATCCAACCTGGACAACTTGCAGTGGGTGAAAGTTGAAAGAAAGTAAGAAAAGCCTTTGGGGCCAGGGAGATAGCTCAATAGAATAAGTGCCTGCCTGGCAAGCACAAGGGCCTGAGTTCAATCCCTGGTACAACAGAAAAAAGAAAAGAGCCTTCAAAGAGGAGGCAAATTTAGAAAGAACTTTTGGTTCATAAATGTATTAAGAAGCCTAGTAATACCCCCTTTAGCTATATTGAGTGAGATATACGGTTGCCATAGCTTGTATCTGGATGTCCCTCCAAAGCTTCACAGAGTCATAAGCAAGTTTTGAAAGGGGCTGGATGAGAGTGCATGACTGTAGGTTAAGGATGTGATGCTGGAATTAAGGGTGTGGACTGTATAAGTTAATACACTTACATCCTGGATGAAATATAGAAGAGAGGGGAGGCAGATTCTTTCTCTCTGCTTCTGCTGCTTCCTGTTTCTGCATGCTGTTGCTGCTGGTGCTGTGGCTATACTGCTGCTTGCTTCTTGCTGCTTTCTGCCTGCCACACCATGAACTGCTCCTCCTCTGCAATGTCCCTCTGCCATGCCAACTTGTCTCAGAGCTAGCCAACTAAGGATAGAAACTCCTACAAACTATAAACAGAAAGAGACCTTTTGGTCTCTGGTGAGACAGTTCAGAAGACTAGAGTACCTGCTTAGGCAAGTGCAGGGACTGAAGTTCAATCCCCAGCACCACATGCCACACCAAGGTGGAATTAGTGGACTGAGCCTGCCACAGAGTCTGGGCATAGTGGTGCACACACACCTATAATCCCAGCACTGGGGAAGCTGAGGAGAAGGAGGAATACCATCAGTCTGAGCTGCATAGTGTGACCCTGTAACAACCAAATATATTTAAAAAAGAAAGGGCTGGCCTGATAACTCAGTGGATTAAAGCACCTGCTTAGGCAGAGCACAGTGGCTGGGGTTCCATCCCCCAGTGTGCTGTGCTGCACTGTGACAGCAACTGAGACTGGGTGTGGTGGTGTGCACCTGGAATCCCAGTGCTTGGGAAGATGAAAACAGGAGAATCACTATGAGTTGGATCTATGTCAGGAGAACCTATAGGCCCTGTACTAAATTTAAAAAAAAATTAAGAAAAGAAAAAAGAAAGAAAGAAAAGAAAGAAATCTTTCCTCTTTTAACCTTGGGTGTTAGGTATTCTTGTCTTGGCAACAAGAAAAGTAACCAAGATGATGGTAACATATGATTTATGTTTTACAGAGCAAGGTACAGTAAGCAATAGATTGCATCTATGTCACCTTTTCTATGTATAATCCTAATGAGCTGAATTTATATGTCTTTTATTGCTGTTATGGTTAGAGAAAGCTAGGTCCCTGGGTGGGACTACTGGATGATGGGAGATCTTTAGGCCATTGGGGTATACTCTCCAAGGAAAGTATAGGATGACTTTTCTTATCTCTTTTTCTCTTTCCTTGCTTTGTGATATGATCATTTCCACCAGGATATACCATCCTTATGAGTAGCCTCACTATGATAGGCCTACTATTCTTGGATCTGAACCTGAGACTGTGAGTTAAATAAGTCTTTATTTTTATAAGTTATTTTTGTGGGGTATTTTGTTACTATACTAAAAAGTTGACTGACACAAAGGTTTCATTTACTGAGTGGGAAAAAGCATGATACAATCCATGAAGAAGAAACAATATTGGCAGTTTACACAGAAATTCAGCAACATCATGGTCATTACTGATGCTAAGGTCTAGCAATCTTGTTGACAGCAGCATCTTATTTCCAATAATAAACTTTATATGATGGGAAACCACTTAAGTTTGAAAAATTATCAAATACTCTCTGATACAGGTAAGAAATTTCCTGTTGGTTAGTTAGGGTATATTCATTAGGTATGATTAAATAGCCCATGTTACGGAATACATTGATACTAATAACCGAGTGTTAGATACTGACTATGTAAGGTACACATCTTCCTAAAGCTATGGTCCCAAGACTCACTATAATAACCAAGGCAAATAGAAGTAGAGTGATTATTAATAATCTGACACAATTCATATTCCAAATGTACAGACTGCAGGACTAATGGATTATTTCAGTTGCAAACTTAATTGCAAACATTGATCAGTAAAACATCCCGTAGTTCTACGTTATTATTATTATTATTTTTTTTTTTTGTGTGTGTGGGACTGGGGTTCAAACTCATGACCTTGAACTTGCCAGGCAGGCACTTGTGCCACGGAGCTATCTTCCCCAGCCCCTACATTATTATTATTGAGTGTTGGTTTGGGGAAATATAGCTGAGCAGTCTAAGTGCCTGCCTGGCAAGCACAAGGACCTGAGTTGGATCTACGTGCCAAGTCTGTCCACCTGTGGGTATGCTGCGCTGGCCACTGAAACCTAACATGGTGGTGCATGCCTGTAATCCCAGTGCTGGGAAGCTGAAACAGGAGGATGACTATGAATCTGAGCTGCATAGGGAAACCCTGTAACAAGTCAATCAATCAATCAATCAATCAATCAATCAATAATTGATTTAAAAATCAAATTAAGTGTTAAATTGTTAGAAAAATCTACAGATGTCTAACAATAACTTCAGTCATGAACATAAAATGTTCTACCATATACTTATTACACAGTTCAGCTTAGTCACATACTAATTTATGAACTCTAGTAAAAAGGAATTGTGATACGGGATAGTTACCAATGTATATAATCTCCTAGTATTGCCCATTTTATCTCAACAGCAAAATTAAGACAAAGAGAACTAAGGTGAAAAGGCTCATTATCATTAGTAAAAGGAAAATATATCTTTAAAGTATCTAACCAAGTTTGTCTGCTTTTAACATTTCATTTCAGTATGGACATATAGGGACAAGAAACAACACAGTATACATCATCAGTTCTAAAAACATATTTTGGTGTCAGGATCCATTTTATATGCTCAATAAATATCAATCTAAGCAGCTACATTCATATGGTTCTACTTACTAATTCTTAATGTATGAGAAATTTTTAGACATTGATCAATCCATTATAATCCTAACCCTGTTATAGATTAATATAAATGACTTATTTTTTCTGAACACTTCTAAAACACCAACAAAATAACAAAAACATTGGCATCACTTTCCATTCTCAAAAATCTCTAATATTTGCTGACAATTTAATTTTCATATCAGCTTCTGCACTCATTCTATTGAAGTGTATTATTTTGGTTGAAATTTATGAAGAAAAACCAATCTCACACAGATATATAATTGAAAAATGGATGATGTAGGTTTATATTCATTACTATGGTCTCTAAACTTGACATGTGATAGTTTCTTAAAAGTTAGCTACAATGTGGAGACTATAACAGTGAATGTTTTGTACTTCAGCATTTTTAAATTCATTTGCTTATCTTGCACTTAAAAACCTTCCTTTGCCCATGATTTGATAATATGAATTGTATGTTTAGTAAATATTGTTCACTGAGGCTGTAGATTGTGCCAGTATTGACAAATGTTATTTTATAATATTAAAAACTCACCACCAATTTCATTAAGAATAGTTTTAAGTATTGGGAAGTTGTAAAACTCTCAGTCATAGAGTATAAATTTTTCAAAATTTCCATGTTTTTCTTAGAAGTCTGAATTGGTAACATACTGCTTTCTTTAAAGTGACAGATTCTCTTTGTGTGTGTCTCTGTCTCTTGGTTGCTCTCTCTTGTCTGTCTCTTCTTCCTCCTCCTCCTCCTCTTTTCTTCTCCTTCTTCTTCTTCTCCTTCTTCATTTTCTCTTCCCCACCTCCTTCTTCCTCTTCCCTCCCCATCTTCTTCCCTCCTTCCCTCCCTTCCTCCCTCCTTCCCTCCTTTCTTTTTGGTTGAAGGAATTGAACTCAGGATCTTTGTACTGAGCTACATCCCTAGCCCTTTTTTGTATCTTTCTTTTCATATTTCCAGCAATGGAATTATAAATATATACCATGATGCCTGCCTCACTCGTGGATTTTTTTTTAATAAAATTTCTCCTAACACTCAAGAACGGAAAACCAGTTTTTTTGCAGATGTGTGTGTGTGTGTGTGTGTGTGTGTGTTCCATGACAAGCAACTACTTAGCTCACAACTCAAACAACTGCATCAGTACTTTTCTTCAGTACAGCCATAGTGGCATATGGAAGTGATTTATGCCACACAGCTGTTAAGCCATACAGAATATCTGTTATGGTTTATGTCTAGTTGTCCCCCCAAAGCCTCATGCAATCATGGTGCAGGGAGTTCTATAGATTGAGACTTGATCCATGATCCACTGGGGTTATGTATTTTAGTACTGATGAGATTATGGGTCTGAGTACTGCCAGGAATTATAGGTGTGGCCTGAGGTGGACAGGTGAAGGCAGAGAACCTGATGTAATTTAAAGAGAGACAGAGAGACAGACACATGCTGTTGCTCTCTGCTCCCCTGGCTGTTCCATTGCCTCTGTTGCCATTGTTGCTGTTCCGCCGCCATGAACTGCTGCTCTCTGCCCTGTGCCACTCAGCCTTGGCCAGCCGAATATGAACTGAAACTTCCACAAACTGTGAGCTAAATAAATCTTTCCATCCTTCATTTTAGGTGTTGGATATTTGTCCCAGCAACGAGAGAAGAGTAACTAAGACAGTGATTTATGCCACACAGCTGTTTAGCCATACAGAATATCAAAAAAGCATAATCTCAGAGGCTGAGAATCAATAACAATGCTTTTAATTGCTTCACTGAGGACATTTTTAATCAATATTAGCCCCTCCCCCTTTTTCTACCACTTTATGGCACTGAAGAATACAGTGACTTCTGGTGTCATTGTCTATATTCATGCTCACTCTACCAGTGTTTTCTGTCATTGCTTTTACATATATACATAAACACAGTTTTTTTTTTTTTTAAAGGCAAACAAGTTCTTTATATTGTTATGAGGATGGCCTTGACCCCATAGACTCCTGAAAAGATCTCAGGGATCTCATGGTCCATGGGTCATACTTTGAGAATTATTGGTGCTGAGGACAGATGGCTCAAAGTCAATAGTACTTGTATTCTGTCTCTGACACTGGCTCTGTGCTTTAAGAATAATAGTTAAGCTCTTCTGGTCTTAGGTTGCTAATTTGAAAAAGGATGATAAAAATTCCCATTTCATTGATTAACTATGGAGATAATCACAAGAGATGTGCTGCAAGCAGCAAAATACTCAGTAGCTACTCACAAAACGCTATCTTCAATTCTCTCCCCTATGCAAAACAGAGATTACCCAATTTCATGTATACCCAAAGGCCAGGAGAGGTTAAATGATTGATGATCAGAAGAACAAACACAAATGGGAAAATTACTATGACAATGGTGCATAAATAATCGACAAGTTTTATATTATGATGAAACAGACTGAAAATGCATTGGACAAATATTTATATTTTCTGCCAGTGAACATTTTGAAACCATTTCAGTTCCTAAAGTGATGGCAAACATTTCTCCTGAATCATTTATTACCATACTTCAGACACTACTGACTTCCTAGCACACTTAGAAAAACCTTTAAGAATTCTCTTCTTTTTTTTCTTTGTTCTCTACTGCACACAAGGTTGCACTCAACATAATCTCTGGGATTTCAGGCTTTTCCTACTCCAGCTGCTGGATCCCATCTGGTGTCCTTTACCTAGGACACCTGTTTCAGGAATGAGTCAATTAAGTGATGAACTCGTTCCTTATAGAAAATAAAAATTTCCTACTTCCTTAGGAATGCTAATACTGGAAAGAAAAATGTTTAATAAAGCACAATTACACATCTAATTACCAGATGCCAAGTATTTAACCAGAACAGATACTCTAATTGCCATATCTTGTTTTGCTCCACTGAGACATTGTATTAATTATCTATTGCTGCATAACAACATTTCCACAGGTTTGGTAGCTTAAAATAACACACATTTATTATCTCACAGTTCTGTGGGCTGAGTCCAGGCTAGCTTAGCCAGCTCCTTCCGAAGGATGCCACCAGCACATCATCCAGACTACTTTCTCCTTTCAAGACTTAGACTTTGAAGAATGTACTTCCAGCTTCTGGGGTGTGGGGCTACATTCTGTTCCTAGTGACTGCAGAACTGAGCATTTCAGTTTTTGATGGTTATCAGTGGGGTGGAGATTGCCTTCAGATCCTCCAGGTCACCAAGAGTTCCCTGCCACATGGGGTTTCCCAACATGCCTACTGTTTCCTCACAATCAGCAAATGACAGACTCCAGCAAGACAGGCACTACAATCTTAAAGATAATCACATATATGTAATCATGTATGTCCTCTCACTCTTGCTGGAGTGTTGGTTAGAGACAAGTTACAAGTCCCACATGCATTCCATGGAAATGTATCGTACAAGGTGTCTTAGCTACTTCTCTCACTGCTGACACAAAATGCTCAATACTTATGAGTTAAAAGAGGAGAGGCTTATTTTGGCTCATGGTTTTTAGAGGTTTTGGTCTATAGTTTACTAGCTCCAAAGCAGGGTAGCACGGCAGAGGAATATCAGAAAAGACAAACTGCATGGCAAGATAAGCAGGAGGCATCAGGCAGCAAGGTAGCCACAGCAAACCTGCAGTATTTCTGTATTTATTTATATTCCTTCCAACCTACAAGTCCATAGATACGTACCAACCATACCCACGGTGGGGCTTCCATTATCCAGCCCTTAATCCCACCTTTAATCCATATTTACATACACTAGCTTAGCCACTTTCATAACTCCCCATCTATGACTATATGAGGCTTTGGAAGCACATCTAGACACGGGCCATAACACAAAGGTGCGAGCAACAAGAGGCAGGAGTCCTGGGGACCATCTAAATGGCATTTGTTTACCATGTACATGCTAAAGCATGCAACAAGGCTTATGGGGAAGAGGGACAAGTTGAGAACAGTCAACATCAAGTTGAGGAGAATTAGTGAGCTTAACAGTTGTGGAGGAAACAGGCCACTATCAATTTAAACCTATGTCCATACAGACACTACAAATTCAGATAGAGCTAACATGAATATACAAGATCATCTGGATTGGTAGGTTTGATACAATCATAAATTAACCAGCAAATACAAGGACCAAGGGATAGTGGTATGGCTTTGGGAGTTTTCAATTGCAGAAGGACCCCAGTGAATAGCTGGGATATGGAAAAGAAGTAGAAAGAAGAATAAGGGCCAAGTAAAAAGTTGATTGATAAAAGAAAGAAACTTGGGAAGGGAAAAATAAAGAAAAGAAAATGTTTCAGGCCTAGCTCTAGGAGGGACTTGGAAGGGTAATCAGAAAACCAAGCAAAAACCCAGGCATATGGGCTAGCAAGATAGCTCAGTTTCTGCTAAAGCTTCTGCTTAGGCAAGCTCAGGGACCACAGTTTGATCCCTGGCGCCACATGCCATGCCAGGCTCACTGCCAGGGTGGGCTGAGCTGGCCAGAGTCTGGGCATAGTAATGCATGCCTGAAAGAAGCAGGATCACCACAAGTCCAAGCAGCGTAGTGAGACCTGCAACAATCAAATACATTTTTAAAAAATAGGCAAAAGGGCTAAATGGACAAGGACATAGCAGTGCCCAGGCCCAGAGTTCCAGGAATTCTGAGTGTCTGGGTATACAACAGTATATGTGGTAAGGCTAATTTTAGATTTCATAGATAGTAGTCCATTGCTGCCTTTGTTCCCAAGACTGACTTGGTCAGGGACTGGAAAGGTGAGGCTAAAATACAAGTTCTTGTGCGGAGAACTAACCAAAAGAAGACAGGGAACTGGTTTACATAATTTCTCACTGTTCAGGACACTGGGTAGAATCTATATCCATAGTATAGTAGGAACCACACCAGAATCCAACCACAGTTGGTCCAGCTAGTCTTAGTCTCTCTCTTTGCTTGATACTAAATTAAAACCACTGGGACACCCTGCCATGCCTGAATGGCATAAATTTGCATGCCTTAGAGACTGCCTAGCTGCCTCTTTCCAGAGTGTCACATCTCTTTTATCCTCTTGGGGAACTCCCACCTAGTTCAAAAGCTACGCTCTCTGTGAAAGGTCCCTACAACCCAGAACTGTCCTATAGCACTTACCATCATACTATGAATGTCTATTATTATGTCTTTGACAAAAGGACCACAGGTATGTGAAGGAAAAGGCTATATCTATCTATTCTGCTTTGTTTTGTTTTATTTTTGAGACAATGTCTCACCATGTAGTTCAACCTAGTGTTGAGGTCACTATGTAGCCTAGACTGGCCTGAAATTTGTGGTGATTTTTCTGCCTCAGCCTCCTGGAGGTGTGCACCACCATGGCTTCCCTCCATTCTACTTTGAATGCTTCACACTTCAAATAGTAGCTGGTATCTAGTACCAGCTACTAGATTGATTAAAAACTAATGCAACAAAAAAACCTGGGAATCAGTTAAATGGTGCTGTACTGATCTTGCCTTAGGAGATTAATTTTGCTCCCCTCCTCTCATCACACCCCCTGCTACACACCCACTCTTGCAATATTGATGGGAGCTAGGGATGTATACCTGGCTTCACATAGCTGCTGCTTTTTAAGGAGCATTAATGCAGTTGAAGCCTACACAGAGGGCTGAAAAAACAGCACTAAATCTTTTATGGACAAACTGCAAATCTGCATGCATGGTCAGACATTTCCCCTGTTGACCTTGAGCTCTGATCACCAGATGTGAGAGGTAAAGCAGAACATGACACCCACATGTTTTCAAACAAGAGAAAATCCCAAGTGCAGTGCATGGCTGCCACTGTGGGTAACCCAGAAAATCCACATGACCCGAAGGTGATTTTTAGTCCCTTTCCTTTTGCTGACAAGAAAAACATAAGTCTTGGCACTTGGTATCTTTAGTGTTTGAAGCTACACTCAAAGTATTTCCGCTGCAAAATTCATTCTGCATGTGAGAATGGCTTCCTTCTGCCCTTGCATGTGAAACTTTAATGACTAAACCTAACCCTCAACAGAGTTGGATCACAGACTCAGCAATTACTACTGCTGAGGCTGGGTATTGAGTTCAGCACTAAGAAATGTTCAGGCGCTGTCTACTGGGCAAGACAGAAAGGGGTTATTCATCATTCTAAGATGTGCACGACAGTACCTGTCAATTTGCCTCCACGGTGAAAGACTTTAAGTTGAAATGAATCTTTCAGATCTGATTATTAAAGCTCAAAATGACCCCAACTACGAGTAGCTAGAAATAAGGTCTCGGTCAATCTGCAAAAGCCCCCTTTTCTGCCTCTTAATATGGATATTAAATCCCAGAAACAAATTATGCACACATCTTTTCATTTTATTTTAAAATATGCATAGATCCATGTTTTAAAATGGCCCTTTGGCCTAAGACAATGAAATAACTCCATTCATAATGAGGGACAAGCATTAGATATGCTGACAAAAAAAGAATTAATTTGCTTAATATGTCCTCTGAGTCTGGCTTGTGCAACAAACATGTTCAGGAACTAGAAGGCCCTTCTGTCACGATGCTCTTAACATGACACTGCACAGAGCAGGTGCACTCCATGGGGACAGTTGGTCACAGCCAGTGTTGCTCTGGCTTGCCTGTGTGCTCCTCTGACCTTTCTTCTTTCCATTTATTAAATTATTCCTCAGGAGCAGACTCAATGCTGTTACTACACTCGGCTCCTTCCTCCAATAAGGGAATTTATACAGTGGCATCAGGGAAAAACAAAGAATACGAAGGGAAACTTTAAGCCTCATTAAGTGAAGCCAATGAAGTTCTTTCAGAAAGCATACTCAGACTTCTCCATAGGAAATAAACTGAAATTGAGAAAATACATACTTCCATTGTCCATTGCTAAAGGATTATAAAATGCTGCCATAATAATACCAGCTTTTATAATCTATTTCAATGAGCCTCAAATCTATACATTTGAGTTGAATTTGCTCTGGATTTGATCTGTTTCTACATTTTCACTGCTATAGTAGTGGAAATTCCTGAATAATGAGAGCCTGAGCTTCCCAACCGAGTTTCTCTGAAAAGGTCTTACTCCTCAACAACAGGAGGTATTTTGTAGAAAACCAATACAATTACACAACTAGCTAACTTCAACATCTAGTGTGTATGTGATATCTACATGATAAATATCCTACTAGTTTATCTCAGAAAGAGAAAATGCAGGATGACTTTCTAAATTAATACAGTTAAGTTTATAAGAACATTATACATCCCAACATGATGAAGACATGAAAATTCCCAAAACCTTATATTAAACCTACCTTTTTACACTGGCTTTAGCTGTGAGAGAGCAAAGGCTATCAGACTGATATTTCTACTGTTATTGGCAGTGTATAAAATGTTTTATGTTGTTTTCTTTTAATCTTCTACAGCAATAGTTCTCAATAAAGAGAATTCCTCTACTAGGGAATCTGGAAATGTCTGAAGACACGTTTGCTTCTCACAACTTAGGAGAGGTTGGCAACTAGTGAGCGAAGATCAGTGACATTGCTAAATATCCCCCATGAGCAGGACACTCCCCCCAACAGCAAAGAAGGGTCCAGTATATATGCCAATAATGCTGAAGTAGGAAACCCTTGAACTACAGTGGGTTTCTTGGAGCTTTAATATGTATGCCCTCCACCTAGGTTGTATCCAATTACGCTAGGCCTGGGGAAATGTCAGAGATTCCACAACTCTGGCCAGCATGTCACCAAATTTATGTATGTTACTGGTTTCTGAATACCCAAGTTCTACAGCATATGCAGTATTTAATGTCCCTGTCTTTTGCAGTTCTTCTCAAGCAACTGTTCTCAAAGTCCCTCATGAGTGGACTCCCAGACACTGCCTTTCCAGGCATGGCTCACTACACCCAGCCTGTTGCCCACTCTTAAAAATTTGTTATTAAACCCAGGGACTTCAACTAGAGTGTCTGCTGACAACGAGTAGCAGAAAATCTATTTTGGATGCTAGAAACTAATGTAGAGCTGGGATCAGAATGGCTATGTGCCTGCCTATATAGATGGCAATAAGATATGCCTACTCGGTGATATAAACACACCCTAAATGCTGCTTTAGTAGCATCTCATAAATTTTTACATGTTGTGTTTTCAGTCAGTTCCAAATATTTTCTAGTCTCCATTTTCTATCTTTTTATTTTCTCCCAGTACCAGGGATTAAACTCAGGACCCTATGCTTGCCAAGCAAGAGCTAGAGCTATCTCCCAGTCCCTCTAATCTCCATTTTATATTATTTTTTCATGTTGTGCTTTCAGAAAGACTAAATTATTTGGAGATATATAGCCCAGAAACAAAGGAGCTGGAATTTCAGTGTTCCTGATTTAATATTCCGAATTTAAAATCCTCTGTAGTCATGAGCCACTATGGAGTTAGCCAACATAGCAAGTCTTCCCACACCTGTTCATTCGTCAGGCAATTTTTTGCCTGTAACACTCTCCTTTCAACTAAACTCCACTTGGGCTCCAAACTCCCAGGTACTACATTATTTAGGAACAACAGCAAAAGAGTTTTAGAAAACAAAATGCTAATATGTGTTCAGGAGCACTAAATTTCATATAATACACACAATTACCTAATTTAATCCTTATAACAACCCTGTGTAATTCACAACATAATTTTCATTTTAATTCTGAGGAAATTTTCCTAGGTGATAAATTAGTGATTGGATAAGTGGCAGAGGTGAGATTTATTTTTTTAAAATTTATTTTGCCGGGCGTGGTGGCTCACGCCTGTAATCCCAGCACTTGGGAGGCTGAGGCAGGAGGATCGCTGCGAGTTCGAGACCAGCCTGGGCTACAAAAGCGAGCTCAAAGCCAGCCTAAACTGCACAGTGAGACCCTGTCTCAAAAAGCCAAAAAAAAAAAAAATATTTATTTTAAGGAAAACTTTAAAATAATAGATAAAAGATTAGACATGATACAGAATTTCAAAAAACAAGATGGAACAAAGGTTGTTATATTGCACATTGTGAGATTTAAACCATTTTCTAACTTCAGAACCTAGTCAGGGCCAAGCATAGTGGCACATGCCTGTAATCTCAGCACTTGGGAGGCTGAGGCAGGAGGATTGATGTGAGTTTGACCAGCCTGGGAAAGGCCAGCCTGAACTGCATAGCAAGACCCTGTCTCAAAAAAAAAAAAAAGAGTAATTTTCATTGAAAGTGCTAATGTTTAATTGTTTGATCAATCTTATATACCTATATCTATTAATCTGAACTGATCCAATGATGAAAATATGTAATATACCCATTGTTTAATTTAAAATAAATAAATAAATAAATATTAAAATATTTCAACATATGACAAAAAATAAATAAAAACATTTCAATAATTAAAAAAAACCTACTCAGTAGTTTAGTAAAGTCTAATCAAAGATCTGGATCAGAACTCTCTAACATGCTTTCCAAATAAAACATGCAAGCCAGGGCATTTCTAGATACTAACAATCTGACAATGAAATAAATTTTAAAACTACTAACTCCATTTACAATAGCATCAAGAAGATAATTATTAAAATAATAAACCTCAACTGAATAAGTAAATTTAACCAATGAGAAAATACTTGTGCACTAAAAACTATAAAGTGTTGCTGATAGCAATTAAAGAGCACAAAAATAAGTAGAATGACATCCTATGTTTGCTGACTAGGTGACGATATTAAGATGGACACTGTGAACTGTTAATCATGATGTGTCCAATTGACTGGTTTGAGAAATACCTAGTGAACTGGCAAACCATGCTGAGTATATCTGTGGGGTGTTTCTGAAGATGACTGGCACATAGGCCAGCAAACAGAGGGGAGGGATAAGAAGGGGAGGGGAACAGAGGGAAGAGGACCCACCCTGATTGAGGCACTATCCAATAGGTTTGAGGAAGGAAGAAGTTTGTACATGTTTTCAAAAGCTGCATCTTGCTTGAGCGGGCATCCATTTTGCTGCTGTGTCATCTTTCAACTTCTGACCTTATTTCTTTAGGCTTCCAATGTAACTCTCCAGGGTACTTCCAGGCCCTCAATTTCAGTCTACTGCTATTCCCTTGTCTCTGTTTTCTGTAGCTTGTTGCTTCTTGGATGCTCCAGCTCTCCAGCGTGTAGATGACAGTTGGTCAATGTGGATTCTTTCGCCTTTGATCCTATAAGCCCCTTGAGTTCTGTCCCTGTAGAAAATTCTAATAGAACAGTACTGCCTATAATGATCCATAGACTCACTGTAATTGTAATCATGCTTTATAATTTTTATTATTGTTTTTCTTTGTTGTGGTATTGGAGATTGAACCCAAAGAACACTAAACTATATCACCAGACTTTTTAATTTTGAGACAAGATTTCACTACGTTTCTCAGCATGGCCTAAACTTGCAGTTCTCCTACTTCATCTTTCTAAGTAGATGGGATTAGACATGTGTACCATCACACCCGGCTTTCAATGCAATCTTTATGAAAATCCTTATGGTATTTTTTTCTTTAAGAAATAGAAGACCCATTGAGAATACATATGCAAATCCAAAGGACCTTTAAAACTAAAATATAGAATAAAACAATAGCAAAGTTGAAAGAGTCACACTTGCCAACTTTAAAACTTATGAGAATTTATCTAGTAATTAAATAGTGTGACACTAGCATAAACAGATATTGTACACAGATCAATGAGACAGAACAGATAGAGCCTCAAAATAAACCCTCACATAAATGGCCCATTCTTTTTCAACCAGTGTCATGACCATTTAATAAAAAAGGAAAGTCTTTACCAAGTGGCACTGGAAAATTGGACATCAACATGCAAGAGAATGAGTTTGATCCTTACCTTAAATTATATGCAAAGATTAACTCAAAATGGCTATAAGACTTGGACTATAAAACTCTTACAATAGGGGATAAGTGAAGAGATTCATGATGTTGAGTTTGGCACAAATGACATAAAAAACATAACAATAAAACTAAAAATACACAACCTTATTCCAACAAACTTTAGTGCACCAGGGGTCACTACCAAGCCAGTGAAAAAATGAGAGAAAATATTTGCAAATAATATTCCTGACAAAAAACATATCTAGGATATATAAAGAATTTGTGCAACTCAACAACAAAACCGAAATAACTTAATTGAAAGATGGGCATTGAACTTCAAGACATTTCTCCAAATAAGATATGCAAATGGAAAATAAGCAAATGAAAAATACTTAACATCACTAGTCATTAGGGAAATGCAAATCAAAACCACAATGAGATACCCATGAAGATGTTGCATTTTTTTAAAGAAAATAACAAAATTAATGAGGATGTAGAGAAATTGGAACCCTTATATAATACTAGTAGGAATGAAAATGGCAGTTACAATGGAAAACTGGTAATTCCTCAAAGAATTAAATACAGAATTACTATATGACACAACAATTCCTCTTTGGGGCTTATACTTCACAGAAATGAAGTCAGAATCAAAAACATATATTTATACAACCATGTTCATAATAGCATTATTCACAATAATCTACAGTAGAAGGTACTCAACAGTCCATTAGATAAACAAAATGTGGCATGAATATATAATTGGATATTACCTAAATTCAAAGAGAAAGAAATTCTGGCACATATCATTGCATATATAGACCTTTAAGACATTATAAATAAAGTAAGATAAGACTCAAAAGGAAAAAGTTGTATGATTTTTTACTTACACAAGAGACCTCAAGAAGTTTAATTCAAAAGACAGAAGGAAGAATCATAGCTTCCAAAGGCTCAGTGTGGAAGAGAATGAAGACTGGGTGTTTTATGTGTACAGAATTCAAGGTGGGAGAATAAAACAGTCTTAGAAATGAATTGTGGTGATAGTCGTACAGCACTGTGAAGGTACCTAATGGCACTGAATTATACAAGTAAAAGTGGTTAAAATAATACATTTTGTTGTACATGTCTTGTCACAATAACAAATACATTTAAAAAGTACACATGTTAAGACTTTACCTTGGATCTGAGAAATACCACCATAAGATAGTCAATGTCTCTAATGGGTAGGGATTTTTAAAATTTTTTCTTTAAATTAATAAAAGGAATATAGATATTTCAGGTTGTTTAAAAAGAAGACAATAAAGTCAATTTCAAGGAAAATGTAAGCCAATCTTGTTAACTCTGGCTAGAATATCCACTCCTCTTAGAACTCATACATGCAACATTAAACTTCTCCTTGGTTTTAAAAATAGGAACTAAAAAAATCAAGTTATCATGGTATCTCCCCTGCCAGGTAAGTATTAATTTCCTTAAATATCAAATAATTTCTAGAACAGTTTTGAGGATGAAGTCAAGAGGACAGTCTTTAATTGGTCAATCTTTATATTTGACATTTTATTTTATTTTATTATTTTTAAAAATATTTTTATTGTTTAAATTTAACAATGGTTATATTGCATATTTTCATCATCAGATCAGTTTAGATTAATACATATAGGTATATAAGATTGATCTGATGAAAATATGCAATATAACCATTGTTAAATTTAAACAATAAAAATATTTTAAAAAATAATAAAATAAAATAAAATGTCAAGAAAGAAAGAAGAAAGTTGGCAACAGCAAAGATGATATTAATAATCAAAACATAATGCAAACTTTATTTTAAAAAAAAGAGAAACCAAGTGTCCCAAGAAGTTATTTTTTAACAGTTATCATAATGAACTGCTGTTAACCATTCCCAGTGAAGACGAATTCCAAAATAATGATCTTTTTCTTTCTCATGAAACAATTTTGAGAATTATAGCTCTTTAAAACATTTTTAAAGGCTTAAGTTTAAAAAAAAAAAAAGCCCTAAACCAGGGGAAATCCTATTTCTAAAATTTGGACCATATTGTGGTAATAAATTGAATACACACATACAATGTGTGGTATTCCAGAGAGAAGGCGGGAATCTGCTTTCCAACCTGGCCACCAGCTGACAGACAGCAGTTGGAAATGATAGAATGGAAAAAAGCTAAGTGGCACCAGCGTCCTGCAATAGCAAATTCTGACCAGTATTCCCTGTGAAAGGTAAAGGAAACTGACAAAGAACATTAGCAATGGTCAGTCACATCAGCCCAACTGGAGTAGGGTGCACAAGAAAGACTAGGAAGAATGCATGTGAATATCCCTGGGCACAGAAAGGCCCCTCCATCTAAGTCCAGGAAAAATTTCTCTAGGAGAAGCATAGAGCTCTGTTGGCTGTAAAGGGCTTATTGATCCTGCTGTAGCTTTCTACAGGTTATTAAATCTAACTCAAGAGATCCAGACAAAGCTTATTGCAATCTATTTACAGGAGACTGCAATATAAGACTACACTGTCACACAAGGGGAGGTTTTTTTGTCCTCATTGCCCAGAATGAACACAACTCTTTTAGTCTCAAGTGACACTGCATTTGACAGAACAGTTCTTCACAGCATTTCCTTCAAACACCATGATAGATTCATCGAAGGCCCTTTTTTGATATTATACTAATACTCTGGGATACTTACACAGCACAGGTGGAGCTTAGCAGAAAAAGGCTATTTTCCCTTGGAAGTATATCCTGTAGTGCCAGCTGGGAAAGGTCTGAACATTAAGTCAAGTGTGAGTTGTACCAAAATTTTTCTCTGTACAGGCAGGAAAAGCTTCCCAGAACTATAAACTATTACACTCTCATTCATTCCAATCCTAGGATTTTAATCCCTCTCAGCCAAGAGAAATGACCTAATAAGTCTAACTTCATTACTCAATTCTGCATGTGAGTTTTTGGCAAAAAAATAAATAAATAAATAAATAAATAAATAAATAAATAAATAAAAAACCTGTTTACATAAGAGACACGAGTGCCTACATGGGAAGCTTGTGCCAGTGGAAAATGTATCAACAATCCTACTGGTGCAAACTATAATGCATACTACTATATAACTTCTGGTTATCCATCTAGTTTTATATATTTACATGTGTTTTAATGTCAAGATCTCTAGCTTTTCTTTCAACAATCTCTTCATACCACAAATGCAAACCAGAAACATATCCCAGCAAGGAATGAACATGTAAATAAATGGCAATATAAAATAATAATGCTTTAACATAAGGGTTAAGAAAAGTCAAAAGATCAGAAATCTAAACCTAGAAGTTTTTGAAATGTAAGGCAAGAGAATAAGCCTAAAGTCTGATTTTTAAATTTTAAGTCCATATTACTGCAGGGGTCAAAATGCACAGCTTGTATCTATAACTCTTCTAATTCCTAAAATCACAAGATAAACCTAACGCAAGAGTGGCTGGTGTCTGCAGATCACAGCTGGAAACAGCTCTGGATTCTGTTTGGTTTACAAGCCCTGCGAGGGGCTATGGAATGTTAGTTTACACATGGTTGATGGGTAGAAGCTATTCAAGAGCCATCAGGAACTCAGTATTAATAAACTAGGCATGGTCATTAGGATAATCTATGTAAATAAATGTCTGCAAGGAAGATAACTGTTGTTTTAAAGAATCAAAGAAGTCAAATATTAAGACAGTTAGCCTTATAACCCTGTATTTGTTCCAGCTTTTAGTAATAGCGAAAAAAGAAAGAAAGAAAGAAAGAAAGAAAGAAAGAAAGAAAGAAAGAAAGAAAGAAAGAAAATGGCTTTCAAATGTAAAGGAAATTTTCTTTCTGCTTTGAATCAAAGTTTAAATACATACTCCAGACAAATGAACATAGGAGCCACAGTAATTTGAAACATCTAAAAAAGTAGCCAGCAGAGAATTGGTCGCTGTGGTTAGTTTTCTAAAATATTAATCTGTAGTCACATAGGTCAAGTATGAGCTTTCTTATAACAGACAAGTCAATGATGGGCAATGCTTGCCTTTTGTAGCAAACTATCTCATTCCAACCCTGCTGAGAGCTACAGGTGACCATCTGAGTACCATAGAATATCAACTGCACCATCACAGCTAATTGAGCTGGGCATGGGCACATGACTTAAAGACAGCCAATCTATTGATTGGCTGGGATGAAAGAAAAGGGCTCCAAGCCGGGCGTGGTGGCGCACGCCTGTAATCCCAGCACTCGGGAGGCTGAGGCAGGAGGATCGATGTGAGTTCGAGACCAGCCTGGGCTACAAAAGTGAGCTTAAGGCCAGCCTGAACTGCATAGTGAGACCCTGTCTCAAAAAGAAAAAAAAAAAAAGAAAAGGGCTCCAATCAATCAGACTGACCATTTTCAAGAATTTAAACTAAGAAATATTAAAAGAAGCACAGTGTTCAGAGTGAGCCTAAGGGCAAAAGAATGTATAAAATAAAGGCCTCCCAGAGCTTTCTGTTGGTCATGAGAACTTTGTAGCAAGGCCTATTGATAATGGAAGAGTCCTTAGCAGCAGTGAAAAAGAAGGCTATTAGGCCTTGCTGAGGTCCCCATTCTTGAGAACCTTTATCTGTATAATAAACTCCCTTCACTTTCCTGTGCTTTTCACGTATTTATATCTTGAAGCCAAAAGAACTCCAGTATAATCTCAGTTTTACAAATTTAGACTGAGAATCAATACAACTAAATAATAGTTAAGTAATACAGTTAGGACTGAATCCTCTGTGTGGCTCAAGACAAACTATATGAACAAATAAAACAATTAGACTTGTGTTTCTTGCACATTTATGAATGTCTCTTTGACAATATTACTTTGATTGCTGCATTGGTCAGCTTTCCTGTTGCTAGGACAAAATATCTCAAATCCACAGTGTAAAGGAGAAATTTAATTTGTCTCAGAGTTTCAGAAGTCAGTCCATGGCCAGCTGGCACCAAGGCAGGAATGTTATGCAGAAGGGTGTAGTGGAGCAAAACTGTTACATAAAACAGCCCAAGCAGGGGAAGAAATGGCACTGAAAAGGTTCAGGAAGCAGTTTGTTTACATCGGTGGGCTTGAGTGGGCTTGTTCCCAAAAAATCAGCCTTTCCCAAGCCACCACAGGGTTTAGGGACTTGTATAGAGAGGACAAGTGGGGAGGTAAAAAGGCAGATTTGGCACATTATGATTGGCAGGTTATGTGACATCATAAGCTGCTATGGGAGTTTAAATATTTAAAGTTACATGGTAAGGCCATCAGCTAAATAAGCAAAGGAAGAAGTATCCCACTGTATCTGAACTGCATTGCAAGGCTGCTACACAGAGGCAGAAAACACAGGAGTTTATACAAACAAAGGATTATTCTATTATTAGGCCTGCAGACATGTCTTCTTGGTCTTCACAAGAGTCCCAGGCAGGCTTTTATTTAAAATTATTAATTTTCTCCTTAAAACAGCTCACTTCATGGCATCCAGAAGGCAGAGTACAGGAGAGCAGCCAGAGACAGAGAGATACCTTCCTAAAATCATGTTCCCTGTGACCTACCTGTCCCAAACAGTCCTCACATTCTAAGAGCATATTTAGCCATACTGGTAGGTGCATCCACCGATGAGTACAGCCCTCCACACCTGGAACTGTGATTCAATCACATCTCCTACAGGCTCTTAATCTAGTCAAGTTTACATGTGAGATTAATTGTCATTGTTATTTAGCTCTAAATTTTTCTTTTTAGAAAGCTGGACCTGTTGGTGCATGCCTGTAATCCCAGCACTTGAGAGGCTAAGGAAGGAGGATCAGTTGTAAGTCTGAGACCAGCCTGGGCTACAATAGTGAGCTCAAGACCAGTCTGAACTGCATAACGAGACCATGTCTCAAAAAAAAAAAAAAAAAAAAAAAAAAAAAAAAAAAAAAAAAAAAAAAAAAAAAAAAAAAAAAAAAAAAAAAAAAAAAAAAAAAAAAGACAAAAAATAAAATTTTCCATTTAGATTGGAGTTTCTTTTTGCTTTATAATAGTACCAAATGTTTAAGAAAGAATGGCCATATGGCCAGAACTGATACACAGATTTAATGCAATCCTGATCAAAACACCATTAGCATATCTCACAGATCTAGAGAAAACATTCATAAAATTCATTTAGAACCAGAAAAGATCTAGAATAGCAAAGGCAAGGCAGGAGGCATCACAATGCTTGACTTAAAATTGTACTCCAAGGCTACTGTGATAAAATCAGAATAGGACTAATTAAAAAAAAAAAAAAAAACAGACCTCAGAATCAATGGAACAGATTAGAAGATGCAGACACAAGTAACAACACACTTAGCCACTTTATCTTTGACAAAGGGACCAAACATATTCACTGGAATAAAGATAGCCTCTTTAATAAATGGTGCTGGAAAAACTGGCTTTCCACATGCCAAAAAGTAATGCGATCACCATGCACTAAAATAAAGACGAAATGGATCAAAGATTTAAGTATCAAAAAAGAAACACTAAGTCTACTGGAGGAAGAAATAGATATAAATCTTGAAGACACAGAGGTAGACAGAGAGTTCACAAACAAAAACCAAACTACATGGGAAATACTTCAAAGAATCAACAACTGGGAGATTCAAAGAATCTCACCTTATTAAAGATTTACACATTGAAAAAGAAATCACTAACAGAATGAAAAGAAAACCTACAAAATGGGAAAACCAAGGAATGGATAAAAAAGATAGGGTATTTTTGTACAGTGAACTACTACTCACCTATAAAGAAAAATAAACTTGAGGCTTTTATAGGTAAATGGATGCAACTAGAGACCATATTCATAGAAGAAAGAAATAAGAATACATGTGGAAACATCATTTTGTCTTCCTAGTATAAGAAACTAAAAGAGCAAATAAGATCCAAAAGGCACAACAGATATTAGGAAAGGAAAAGAAACTGCTCAAAAAGAAAAAACATAGGGACTGGGGAGATAGCTCTGTAGAATAAACGCTTGGTTGGCAAGTGCAAGGGCCTGAGTTCAATCCTCAGTTCCACGAAAAAGAAAAAAAAAAAAAAAGAAAGAAAGAAAGAAAGAAAGAACAACTGGGAAGGGGGAAAAGATAAAAGAAGAAAGGAAGGGAAAGATTTGTATATGTACTCAAGATAAGATAATTGTACTACTTATTTCTATTAGTTCGTTTAAGTTACCGCTTATATTGTTTGATCAATCTTGCATGCCTGTACCTGGTAATCTTAGCAACTACTTTGAAGATAACAATATGCAACCTATTAACCACTACTAATTTCCTATCACCTTGTTTTGAATTTCTGTATGACTTTTACTGGCTCTTTTTTTGCTTTAAAATTAAAAAGAACTGAAAATTTGGATTTTCTCATGGTAATTTTAAAGTAAATGAAATACTCTAACAAAGAGTAGTCTAAAGTCCTCCCAGTTGATTGTCATTTGAATCTTGATTTATTTTTCTCATACTTTAGTGCTTTAAAATGCCATATGCTAGCATATAATTTTATTAATTTTAATTATTTTCATTTTCTTCACTATCGAGATGTGTCTAAACTTCATGAAATGCATCATTTCACATTATTCTACAATAGTGATATATTGTTAAATATGCAAATTTGTGTCCATTGTACAACTAGTGATACAGTGAAATTAAATGATGATTTAAAAAAACCTCAGCAATGATTCCTGGTTATATATATATATATATATATATATATATATATATATCACAAATATTGTTCAGATATTAAAAATTCATTGGCCATACATGACACCATACCTTGTGCTATATTTGCTACAAAAGGATAAGGAACTATAACAAATACGCTTTCTAATCCAATATATTATTGGCTAAACAATAACAAAAGAGATCATAGAAATTATTAGGGAAAAAGAAATTTATCAGGATATGAATCCTCATTTTCTGGTGTGCCATTCCCATTTCTAAATTTAAGTACCAGGGGCTGGGGAGATAGCTCAGTGGTCTAAAGGTCTGCATGGCAAATGCAAAGTCCTGAATTTGAACCTGATACCGCATGTCGTGCTGGCCCCAAAACTCTGGCATGGTGGCACACACTTGTAATCCCAGCACTGAGGAGGCTAAGACAGGAAGATTACTATGAGTCTGAGCTACATAGTGACACCCTATATCCAACAAATAAATAAATCCACATAAATTTAAGTACCATACGGACTTAGAGCTGAGCTCTCCTAATATATGCATATATCTATAGTGAAAATAATGGTTGAATGAATCTTAGGACTTTCACATACCTGATATAGGAGCACCAAAAAATTAGAATTTACTTCTAAATTCTAATTGCACTGCTGAATTATTTCCCCATGACTGTGAGCTTCTACATAATAAGCTCTTAATGTATTCACTGCAGTGAGAATCGTTATTATCAGTCCATGTGTCTTTTTTTCATATATTTAGTACAGGGTCTATAGGGTCTTACTGCACAGATTGGACTTGTAATGATTCTCCTGTTTTCAGCCTCCCAAGCACTGGAATTATAGGCAGGGAACCCCAACACCCAGTCTCAATTGCTGTCCCAGGGTGCCCCTTGGAGTGGGGTCAGCACAATAGGCCAGGGACCCTGGTGCCTAAGTCTGCCCATGCAGATGATTTAATCCAATGAGCTATCTGGCAAGCCCCCCCCCCTTTTAAATGTATTCAGTATAGGGTCTATAGGGTCTCACTGCACCGACTGGACTTGTAGTGATCTTTCCTTTTTTCAGCCTCCCAAGTACTGGGATTGCAGGTACTCAATACCACACCCAGTCTCAATCACTGTCTCAGTACACCCCAGGGGTGGACCAGCAGGGCAGGCCAGAGATTGAACCCCCAGCTTGTGTCTGCCTAAGCAGGGGTTTTAGTCTGCTGAGCTATGTGGCTGGCCCCCAAAATGGTTATTATCAAGAACACAACAGCAACTGCTGATGAAGAGGTCAGGGGAACAAAGGAACACATTTACACTTCTCTATTGCCGGTAAGAATGTAAGCTAGTTTAACCAGTATAGAATCAAAATGAAGATTCCTCAAAATAAAAAAGGATAAAACTCTAAGTGCAGAAAGTCCATTTGACCTACACATCCCTCTCGTAGGTATATTACTAAAAGAATTGAAGAAATTATACTATCGTGGTACATGCATGCTCATACTGTAGCAGTGCAATTCACAATAGTCTAGAAATAGCATGGGTGTTCATTGCCAGATGAATGAATATAAAAAGAGGATATATACATATATATACATATATATATATGTATATATTATAATTTTGCAATAGAGAAGAATAAAATCATGTCATTTGCAGGAAAAAGAATGAAAATTGAGACTATAACGTCAAGTGAAAGAAATCAGACACAGAAAGTTAAATATTGCATGACTTCTCTTATATGAGAATCCTAAAATAAAAACAACCAAATACTAGGAAACAAAAAGGCAGAATTTTTAGAAACAGAGAAAGGGATCAAGTTGGAGGAATGAGGAAAGGAAATGGGGTAAAGAATGATCAAGATATATATATATATATATATATATATATATATATATATAGAGAGAGAGAGAGAGAGAGAGATAGATATAGATATAGATATAGATAGATAGATAGATAGATAGATATAGATATATAGATACATATATGTTCCAATGCTCCCAAATGAATGTAAATATTATGTATTATAAACACCCACTAATTTAAAAATATGCACACTGACAATAAACTAACGATCATATCCAACTTGAGATGGAGAGGGGTACAACAGATGACAAGTTCTTTATGCCTCAGGCTTTTTATATACAGGATTAGGAAGGTTAGTCATGCTAATTAGCAAAGGAAGACCTGAGTGGTTTCACTGAGCTCACTAAACTGACAGGTGGGAAATGAAAGCCCGAAGAGAAGAAATGACTCTCCCATGGAGAGTGTCAATGTCAAACCATTACCACCCTTGATAGTCTCTCTTGACTTTTTTAGTCAAGTCTGCTCAATCGGTTATTCCAAAGCTATATTCATTTTTAAAATTTTTGCTTTTGTTTTGGCACTCTAAAAAGATAAGACCAAGAGACCAGGGAAAGAAGTAACATCTATACTATCATTTTATGCCTGGCCTATTGCCTTCATCCAGTCTATGTATGTGACAGCAGCCACATTCACCTCCACAAATCTCCACAGTGAAAGCTTGATTGGCCTCTAAATCTCAACTTTCTCCTTTACATGAATAATTGCTAATGCTTAAGGTAAAACACTACTTTAAGTGAAGTTCTAGCTAAAGTGAACAGGAGTGCAATTAGGGCTTTTGTGCTGTAAAGGAAGATTAACCCTATCATTACAAAAATATTGTACAAAATCTGAAGGACAAAATATGATTGCAATGCTAGATATAAGGTGCACAATGAAATAATAAAACAAAATACAATGTCTTAACAAAAGGAAATGTGGAACATGATCAGGCAGCATCTCAAAGCATGAGACAGAGAAGGTCATTTCACTGAAAATTGATGAGGAAAGTTGTATAGTCTATGGAAAAAATGAATATAAGTTCAAACGTCATATGATCCATGAAGAATAAACCCAAATGTGTCATAGATATAAATGTAAAAACCGAAATTTTATGATTGCTCTATTCTTAATTTACTTGAGCTGTGACTATACTTTGAAAAATCCTCCTTTTTAAATGGGTTGAGGCTCAGCCAGAAGACGAACTTGTGAAACTCTGGAAAATAAGGTCTAGTAGCTACTCTGCTCCACCTCTCCACCATCTAGTATGATGAGAGGTGGAGAGAGAGTGCATGCTAAGCTTCAGCTACTCTTTCCTCTACCCTCTTGCAGGCCAGTACCAGTCGCAGATCCATCGCCAGATGCCTGGTAGCAGCTACAGGCAGGCAACATCTTCCCCACAGGCCCCTTCCACAATTTCCCCCTTCACAATCCTACTTGGGCCACACATTCCTCTGTAGGCTCCAGCCTGCTCGGTTGTGTTGGTGCTTCAGAACAGGTCAGTAACTTTTCCCACGGAGCCTCTGAGCCTCCCACTTGAACTCTCTTTACTCCCCCATTTTCTTAAGACCTAACTCCTGTATCATATCTCATCCTCTAAGACTCATTCTGGACTTGCTTGCGTTAATTTCCCAGAATATGGTCAGGTGAAGGAACCCAGAAGCATCTATGATGGTCCTAAAGGAAGCCTTTATTTCCTGAAGGCACAGTTCAAAATTTCTGAAAACTAAATAGGTTGTTCACTGGGAAAGAATGGAATCTGGACAGGAAGGATGAAATCACATGGCTCACTCTGCTGACACTGGGGCTTCGAATACACAAGAATAAATGATCATTCCCAAATAACTGCCTCACTAAAGTAACATCTAACAAAATTTAACCTTCTACTTTCCCTTTTCCCCACTTTACTCTGCCTTCCTCTGGGGCAAGTGAGCATTTGTTAGGATTTAATTTTATTTCCTGTATTGGTCTCTGTCTCTCTCTGTCTCTCTGTCTCTGTCTCTCTCTGTCTCTCTCTCTCCTCTGCCCCCTCCCTCCCTCTCACTGTCCCTCTTCACTTCTCCCTTTCCCTCTCCCTCTCTCCCTCCTCTCCATTCAGTTGCTGTCAGTTCTCTTTAATGGGATTCTATGACTGAGAAGCCCTAATGCCCAAAGATATCCACTGTTCTAACTCTTCCAACCCCTCTCCTATATGTCATAGAATAAAACTAATTACATTTCATCCTTAGGAGAATTAACACAGCAATCATTCAAATCATTCTCAAGTTCTGTAGTGGAAATGAGGAACCCCAGTTGAGAAAGCTTGTTAGGGTTTACTGGGCACACCTTTAACTTCTTATACTTTTCCTTTAAATAATATTATATTGTGTCATATATGCTGTACAAATATGGCACCAGTATCTTTTCATTCACCTGTTGTTTGAGCTCTATTGCAATACATTTTTATTTTTATATATAAGCCCTGCAATATATTATTTCTCTTTTACATAAGTCCCTTGTCTTTTCAGTAAAATCTTTTTTTTTTTTTTTTTTTTTTTTTTTTTTTTTTTTTTTTTTTTTTTTTTTTTTTTTTTTTTTTTTTTTTTTTTTTTTTTTTTTTTTTTTTTGTCTTTTTGAGACAGGGTCTTGCTATGCAGCTCAGGCTGGCCTTGAGCTCATTTTTGTAGCCCAGGTTGGTCTCGAATTCACATCGATCCTCCTGCCTCAGCCTCCCAAGTGCTGGGATTACAGGTATGCACCACCAAGCCCGGCTTAAGTAAAATCTTTTCAGTAAAAGAAAAAAGAAGGAAAAGTTACTTATATTTGTCCACATATTTACATTTTGCCTCTCTTCTTTCCTTTTTTGCTTCCACTTGAAAAGCCTCTGCCAACAATTTAGCTTTTAAGTTTCTGGCAAGAACTATTTTTAGTCTTTGTTTACCTGAAAAAGTCTTCTGATCTTTATTTTCAAAGTATTTTTTCACTAGACAGTGATTTTAGGGTGACAGTTTTTTCTTTTAACACTCTAAAGATGTCACCCTATCATCTTCTGGCTTATAGTGCATCTGATGAGAAGTCAGCAATCATTCTCATCTTTGTTTCTGTGTGTAATATCCTTTCTCTCTGGCTGCTAATCAGATGTTCTCTTTATCATTTATTTTCAGCAGTTTGATTTAGTGTGCATTGCTATAGTGTACTCTACATTTATCTTGCATGGATTGAATTCATTAAGATTCTTGGGCATATTATTTTCATAAAAATTAGGAATTTTTCATTGTCACATCTGTAATGTTCCTATTCTGGGAAGATATAGATATAGATATAGATATAGACATAGATATCTATATCTATATCTATATATATATAGATATATAGATACATATATCTGAGAGTGTCTAAGAGACCACTAAAGTTCTATTTTATTTTTTATTTTTTTCTTGCAGGACTGGGTTTCAAACTCACACCCTTGCACATGCCAGTCAGGCACTTGTGCCATGGAGCTATTTCCCCAGCCCCTAAAGTTCTATTCATTGTCCTTTGTTTTTTCTTTCTCCTTTGCTTTAGTATGTACAGTTTTTACTGTTACATCTTGAAGTTCTTTGATCTTTTCTATGTCTAGCATGTCATTAAGCCTATCCAGTAATTTTTTGCATTTTCAAAATTGTATTTTTTAAAGTCTATACATTAGCTTGGTTCTATCTTAAAACTTTTATATCTCTCTTCATTATATCAAATGTTTTTTTAAATCCATAAGCAGGGTAACTGTTTCAAAATATCTATTAATTCCATCATCTATATCATTTATTTGCAGATCAGCTTGCTAATGAGACTTGTATGTAAGTCTGTCTGTTAGGCCGGGTCCATCAGGGCCTTTCCAGCTTGTCTTGACAGTATTTCTGGTAATTGTTCATTTCATAGGCAGCTGTCTTGTCCCCAGAAATTACTTTTTGCTTAGGTTCATGGAAACTAACTGTCTCAGTTATGTTTCACTCGTTGCTGGGACAAAATACCCAATACCCAAATTTAAGGAAGGAAAGGTTTATTTAGCTCAGTTTGTGGAGATTTAAGTCTATACTCAGTTAGCTCCCTGGCAGGGTGGCACGTGGCAGAGAGCAGCAGTTCATAGCAGAAGAAAACAGCAAAGAGCAAATGGAAGGGTAGCAGATGTGGCTTCCAGCAAGCCTCTCTGCCTTCATTCCACACTGACTGCGAAGACTGGAGTGAAGTGGCGCAGCTATGAAGATCAAGCTTCTCCAAGGAAGTGTCATGCAGAAGTTTTCCTTAACCACTTTATATATCCTTTTTGTGCAGAGTCTCTCAAGGACAGGCCCTTAGGGAAGGGCTGCTGTGCCCCAGAGCATGTTATCACCAAGCCAATCCAGCTAAGCTTCTGACATCTCAAGTTGACACAATGTCAACCACCACACTAACTTAATGCAAGTACAGCTTCATAAGTGATCCAAAGACTCAGGAGGACCCATGTATGTATAAATTACTGGATTTGTTCTTCTTTGTTCTACTTCCTGTCTCTGCCCCACAAACTTGAGATATTATAATCTCCAACTATGACCCATTTGCCTCAATCCAGTGTGCTCTACTAAGGCTTTTCTCCCTCTATCTTGTCCTGCAACGTACCTTCAGGTAATTGTAAGGCCAGTTATGTCAACATACCTTAAGCAAGGGCTTTCATTCCTTTTTTCCCTTATCATCTATAATTATCCTTCTAACATCATACTGTTCAGTAGAATTTTCTGCAATGATGGAAGTATTCTATTATCTTTTCTGTATAACATGGTAGCCAGTTCAAGTTCAACAACTTGAACATGTCACTACAGACTTCTCATTTAAGCTTGAAAAATGCAAAAAGCTGAGAAAAACTTCACTCTAAATAAGGAAAAACCTTGAATGAAGAACAAATCAATGACTTTCCTTGAATTAATCCAACATTTTATATCATAGCATGGACAACTAACCTGATCTAAAGGAAAGTAAAACACTACAGAGATACAGGACCTGAGCATTTACTTACCTGCTACTGACACTTCCAAATGCCATAAGAACCAATAGGAAGATAAGGATGGAAAATGTTAACAGATTTCAAAGAGCTTCATTTGGTTTAGTAGGAGAGGCCCTCCTGGGAAACAAAGACATGGAGATGGTGTTGGTCAGACACAAGCCCTTTCTCCAGGAGCTCTACTAGGTTCTCCCAGGTAAGACTGAGAAAAAAGAAATGAGATTCTAACAAAAGGATGCAAACATTCAAATATATTCTGATGAAGTCTAGGATCATGCAATGGTCCCTCCTGAACTGCCAAGAGGGAGTTGCTCCTTTCCCTTAAGCTGTATGTATGTGTATATATATATGTGTGTGTGTGTATATATATATATATATATATATATATATATATATATATATATCACCTCTCACTGCTTCTCAGCCTTGGAACTACCGATATTTGGGAATATGTAATTGCCTTGCAGGGGGGTGCTATCTAGTGCATTGTAGGATGTCTGGCAGCATCCCTGACCTCTGTCCACTAGACTAGAAGCCCAAAGTAAGTGAATCTGACTGCATTTCAGATGAATGACATAATCATAATAAAGAATGGGAACTAACTCATGAACTCCTGAACCTGGTATTTTGATGATGTACTTGCAGACAAACAAAAACAACTCTACACAAACACTGAACTCCAGCCAGGAAGTTTGTTTTGTTACAGTGGTATAATCAGTAATTCTGAAACTGCATCTTGATATTAAAGGACTGAAAAAAATATATTGAGAATAACAGAAAGTCAGATTTCTCACTTCTGGAAAAGACAGTGATAAATACAAGAAAGAAGACTAGACTTGAATTTTGTACTGATGTTAGATTGGAATTGGAAGCATCTGGAGGGATGGTTTTTCTTAGATCATTTTTAAGAAACAATAGAGAAATAGCTATAGATATGTACACATGTAAATTTGTACATACAAATATATGAATATATATATCAGCTTATTATTTTATGAAAAGAATCCCTAGATACTGATATCTCATTAGTAATAAGTACATGTAGAGTTGAAGTTTTACTTTCTAAAATTCATTTCCTTTGAAAAGGAATCAGGGCAAACTAGAGAAATAGTTAATTCTGAGGCTAGGTTGGGAAATGCAAACCATAAATTTGGGACAATCTGGTGCACCATGAAGTAAAGAAATACTCGAAGAATAATGGAGATCTGTCAAAAGGACATAGGAAACAGTTTAATAGGATTCTCAGTCTGAGCAATTCAAGTATCAAATTAAATTATCATAGAAGCAGTCTTTTAGCTCATTTAGCAAACTTAGAAAATAAAATAAGAATATATGAGATCACTCTGACATAAATTCATAAATGATGAGGAGAGGAAAGCTCTTCTTTCTGATAAAATATCAACTAACAAATGTAAAGTAATGAACAAGAAATATCCACAGTCTAGCTATATATCACTTATAAACTATAAAATGGAAATCAGTAACTTCACGGTGAAGAAACCCAGCAGACCTCCACATCCCAAATCACATGATCAAAGTGCTCTCATGAATGGGGCAGTCCCAACTCCAAGCTCTGAATGACAACACATTACTCCTGTGATGTTCCTGCTCCCAAAACAGCAACTGAAATTGAATCCTGAAGAAGCTATGAGAAACTGTCCTCAAATGATTGCAATCTATAAAATACTGTACTTTTTATGGAGACATAAAAAGTAAGAAAATGCCTGTAATTTGCTCTCAAAAGACAAAATAAAATCATATATGTATATATTATTAAAGCCCTTCTGCAATATATTATTAGGCATTCTACAATTTTCCTGTAAGTTAGGAATCACAGAATTTTTTTTAAACATCACAAACATAGGCTTCTTGTCTCCTCATGATTTACACATAGATCTTAAAAGTTAATTGTTTATGACAATATAAGAAGTAATAATGAAAGAAGAGAAACTCCAGAGGAAGGAACTAAAATAATCAAACAAACTGGGAAGTGATGTCTGGTTACACTAAAGTCAGGCTCCTCTGTAAGTAAAAAACAAAACAAAAAAATAAGTGAAGATGTGAATGAGGTGTTTATGATCACAAATATGATGGCTGAAAAAGATTCATTAAACAGGATTGCAGCAGGAATTCTACTAGAAGGTTAAAAATAGTATCCTGGAAAGGATACGAAAAGCAGCACTGATTAATAGAATGGCACATCAGGAATTTTCTTTATGGACTTTCAAGCAACTCACAGATTAGCCTCTGCTTTCTCTCCCCCTGTTCATTCCTGGGCCACACCATATCTGCTTGGAGGCATTAGTCTAAGGAGTCTGCTAACACTGTGTCTAAGCATTCTGTCACTTTCACTTGCTATCAACGACACTGTAATGGCTGACACATGTGTCAGCTTCAGAAGTTTAGAAGCCAAATAAGGGACTCAGCAGTCCTTACTTACAAGGCCTTTATGTCATAAACATCCTGAGCCTGTTCCAGGGGAGGGCAGGGATATAGTGTGGGTGTGAAGGACCTGTCCAAGGGTGGATACCTGGCCTACAACATAAAGGAGGAAAAGAGTGCCCCCCCACACTTTGCTTCTGTTGCTTTGGGTGTCTTCTGCGGCCTTGTTCCACTGTCCCTGTGCCATGCTGCCCTGCCTTGGAGCCAGCAATCTGAGGACCAAAACCTCCACCAACTGTGAGCTACATAAACTTTTCCTCCTTTAACTTTGGGTGTCTGCCATTTTTTCTCAGGAATGAGAAAAAAAAGTAACCAGGACAAGATACATCAACTGAGGAACGAAAGTGTAGCAAGGAAGCTCTCCCCTAAAAATGAGGCTGACAATTCAAAAAGACCAAAAAAAAAGGAGTGATTTTGAGGAAGACAAAATAATTATAAAATATTAGGGGAAAATCATAAAATCTAGGAAAGACTTAAGATTTCATTGTAAACTATCTGATCAATTCTTGTACCTCTTTGAACAATGTGAAATTGTGAATGTGTACAATTTATGTAAGAACAATTTGGCAAAATTCTACAACCTGAGTTAAAGAAAAGGCATTGTCTTGACATCTTAAAGTGACTTAAGTGGTATCTTTTGTGCTTGTTTTTATTAAAATAACATGTTTTGATAACTACATTTTTTTGGTATGATTACTATTCAAATAATTTTTCCTGTTAACCAACTAATCACTGGTCCTGTTTGACTGGCTCAATTTCAGTGTTACTTAATCTCTATAACCAATAGCATATTAATAGGCTGCAAATGGAAATAAATTCATTTTAATAACTTCTAAATTTATTTATTTATTTGTTTATTTATTGATTTATTTATTTGGTGCAGAGTCTTCCATTGCAGGTTGGACTCATAGTGATCCTCCTGTCTCAGCCTTCCCAGCACTGACATTACAGTCATGCATCACCATGCCCAGTTTTGGTGTCTGGTGCCCAGGGTTCCAGGGCCAGCATAGAATGCAGGAACCTGGGATCGAACCCAGGTCCTTTCACTTGCCAAGTAGGCACTTAGGTCACCAAGCTAAGAAATTCATTTTAATTTAAGCATTAAAATTGAATTGACATCAAATTGGGCAACCATTATGTCAACATTACATCTCTAACTGTGGGTCATAGACTGGTGCTGATCTGTAAACTATTGTGTTACTGGTCAATCAGCATAGATATATGTATCATATATAAGTATATTATAAATTTAAGGTATTTAGGAACTCTTAAAATCAATTTGATAGTCATTCTACATTTACTTCATTTGACAGAAAAAACTGAAACTTTTCATATATATATATATATATTTTTTTTTTTTTTTTTTTTTTGTCTTTTTGAGACAGGGTCTCACTATGCAGTTGAGGCTGGTCCTGCGCTCACTTTTGTAGCCCAGGCTGGTCTCAAACTCGCACCAATCCTCCTGCCTCAGCCTCCCAAGTACTGGGATTACAGGCGTGAGCCACCACGCCCGGCCATAAACTTTTCATATTTGACTTTCATTTTATTTCTCTTTTTTGTTGTTGGTATTTTACAAAGGTGATAAAATAAAGAAACTGAAGGCTGATTCTTGGGCCAGCCAGATATCTCAGTGATCTAAAGTGCCTGCTTAGGCAAGCTTAGGCAAGCACAGGGACGATGGTTCAATCCCAGCACCTCATGTCATACCACCCCCACCCTTAGGGCAGGCTTAGCTGGACACACACACACACACACACACCAATAATAATAATAATAATAATAATAATAATAATAATAATAATAAAAATAAAGACTGATCTCTAACCACACAGAATTTCAAAAGGATTCCCCCATACCATATGAATTTGGATGACCCCCATAGTATACTACAAACTATAGAACTAGACAAGGTAAGATCTGACCTAACAGGGAAAAGTTCTGTGAAAATGCCTCAAAAGAAGAAGCTTACAGCGCTCTCTGTTTTCCCTTCCCCTACCAGTGACGGTGAATCTTTTAGAGCTTTCGGTGATAACAGTCGCTGCAGTAAGTGTGCCATAGGTTCACCATCACACAGCATACTAAATATCTGCTTTGCATTCTCAACACCTCTGCTTCCAGGACTCTTGATATATTATTCAATGTTTTTAATTCATGACAAATTACAACTAAATTTTCTTGCTCATGTTCATTTATGGGACATTTTTATCTTGTCATCTTTTTTTCATGTACCGTGCAAGCAAGGAGAGAATATCCAGCAAAACGTACCCTTCAGAAACAGGCTAATGGCACAATTTGGTGTCAATTTCACAGCTCAGTGAAGTGAAAGTGATCTAACTGGCCATCTCCACACACCTACAAGGAGCTCTAAGTGAGTGGCCAGCCTTGATGTGACTGTGTTGTGCCTACAAGCAAAACAAGTTCAAGCGGAGACATTATGTATGAAGAGAGAGAGCAGTTATCATTTAAATGCCCTCAGAGCTGGCTAGAATAGGATGTGCAGAGAGAAAGCAAATCCCGGCATTTGTGTTTATACTCTGGAAAGTTGTTTTTCAGAAATCATGCTTATATTCACGGATAGCAGGGGATAGAAGCTTTCCTTTGGGGGGTTTGACAATGTTCAGAAGCAGAAATTTTCTTTAACAAATGCATAAAACCTACATAACTATTTTAACAGTTTCCTATGCTTTTTGACAAGGAAAAAGTCAGAGTTCCCCCTATATTTAACATAAAACAAAATGCAAAGGATCATACAGCCATTATTATTCATGAATTAGTAATATTATCTACCACCAAATGGTAATGATTCCATCTTATACTTTAGCCTAATCTGTAAAGAAGGTTACATATTCATATTTTTCTAGTTATGCCAAAACACAATTTTACACATCACCAATATGTAACATTTGAATACATATGATGAAATACAGCATGCCATTTCTTTTTGTTATGTACTTAGTACAGGGTCTATAGGATCTCACTACACAGACTGAACTCATAGTGATCTTCCTGTCTTCAGCCTCACAAGCGCTTGCATTACAGGTGCATGCCACCATGCCCAGTCTTGTTTGCCATCTCAGTGTGTCCTGGGGATGAGCCCGCACAGCATGCTGGGGATCAAACCACAGTCCCTACATCTGCCTAAGTAGGCACTTTAATCCACTGAGCTATGTGGCTGGCACTTCAGTGTGACATTTCAATAAATGTGTTGTATACAATATATAGTAATTATTAGTCCATTTATCACCTCAAACTTTTACTATTTCTTTGTGCTTTGAACATTCAAAATCTTCCCTGACTATTCTTTTTTTTTTTTTTTTTTTTTGTGGGACTGGGGTTTGAACTCACGACCTTGCACTTGCCAAGCAGGCACTTGTGCCATGGAGCTATCTCCCCAGCCCCCTTCCCTGACTATTCTAAGATACAATTAACTTATCAACTGTAGTTATCTTACTGTTCTGTAGCACATCAGAAGCTATTCCCCTGTCCAACTCCACTCCAGTACCCAATAGCCATCTTCTTTCCATCCTCTCACTCTCCACACCCTTCCCTGGCTCTGGTGACTACTCCTCTGCTGACTACTTCTATGAGATCAACTTTTTTAGCTTCCACTTATATGTCAGAACATGTATTTGTTTTTCTCTACCTAACTTATTTCACTTAACACTGTTTTTCCCAGGTTCATTCATGCTGCTGTAAATAACAGGATCTCATCTATGTGGCTTTGTAATACTCATTGTGAATTTACTACACATTCTTTATCTATTCATCCATTGATGGTTACTTAGTTTGACTCCACATCTGGGCTATTGTAACTAAAGCTACAGTTTCCCAAGTTTTATAGATGAAGAGGTTGAATTTTAGGTCACATAGTTAATAAATGGTACAGTTAGAATTTTAATTTGGGGGGACTCTAAAACATTACAAAAGAAATGAACATCTCACTACACTGTAAATTTATAAGTCACAATTAGAATATTCTAAGCCACTAGAATATTAAAATAAAAATATGACCCATAAGCAAACTTGAAACACTGGACATTTTTGTCATTCTGAGTGCACTAAGGTACTGAGACCACTTTCCATTTCTCACCATGGCAGAGACAGGTTATCACTTGCCAATGTCCCTTGAGTAAAAGTCAAGGCCTTTGACCTGACCTCTGCAATCAGATTCCTCTGCAATCTCAGCTCCGTATATAAACCTTCTTCTTCATTCCAAGAATAATAGTAAATACTCATGAATATTCCTCACATTTTCTTACTGTTTCCTAACATGCTATTACTCCATCCCAAATGTTTTCTATTTTCTTCTCCTATCAAACTCACACATCATTTGAAAAGAATTTTTCATCTCTTTCATGAAATTAAAAGTAAATGGAGGGGGCTCAGGAGATAGCTCCGAGGCACAAGTGCCTGCTGGGCAAGTGCAAGGTCGTGAGTTCGAACCCTGGTCCCACAA
>PVJA010007933.1:0-66400 GCA_004027025.1 Myocastor coypus | reverse complement strand
TCCCTATTAGAAACTGAGAAGCTCAGACCCTCGTGTGGTTTTATAGACTTCACTGTCTGACTGAAGACCTCTAGACGAGCTTATGCCAGCCAGTTTCTCAAGCCTAAATTTATCAGCATCGTATCAAAAACGTTTGGGAGCTGGGCGTGGTGGCTCACTCCTGTAATCCCAGCACTCGGGAGGCTGAGGCAGGAGGATCAGTGCGAGTTCGAGACCAGCCTGGGCTACAAAAGTGAGCTCAAGGCCAGCCTGAACTGCATAGCAAGACCCTGTCTCAAAAAGACCAAAAAAAAAAAAAAAAAAAACGTTTGAGAATTTGAAAATGAAGCACTTAGCAGCACGAGGAATGGCAAAGTGCCATGTGGAACTAATTTTACAGAAAGCCATGGCAAAGAAATTGCTCGACCTTCACATCGAGTAGTGCTTCTAGAGACTGTGCCGCCAGCCTTCTGCTTGTCCTTATCCCTAGCTTGTGTTTGCTTTCTATGCAGGCGTATCACTTCTCATGCGCTGCTAGGCAAATGGAGCTTTTGACCCTTGTTGGTCTCCATTATTCTTCCCTTGCTCCAACTTTAGTGCACAGGGTCCATTGCTTATGCAACAAATATTCAGTGTAATTTTATATGCCAAGCATTTCTTTCCACTGTAGGAAACGAAAAAAGAGGGAAAAAAAACTTGTTTTCTTTATTTTAGTGGAATAAGACAACCCATAAGCAAACAGGTGCATACCGTTTCAGGTGCAAGTTCTAGAAAACAATTTAAAATGCTAAAAATTAAAAAGAAAGAGGGAAATGGAAAACTTAATTTATATAAATTAGCCACAGAAGAGGATTTAGCTGTTCATACTACTAAACACAGCCATATCACATATAGGAATAAAGATCGCTCAATAAATACCACTACATTAAATATTTAATAAGTTATCTTGACCAGATAGTTTGTCTCATATGATTTTATTTTTTTCACTAGTCTATTATGTGTATTCCTATGTAAAAGACTGGATATTATATTTACTTTTTTATGTATTTGGCACAGGGTGTCACTGTGCGACTTGGACTCATAGTGATCCTCTTGTGTTCAGCCTCCCCAGTGCTGGGATTACAGGCATGTGCCACCACACCAAGACTCGGTCACTGGCTCAACACATCCCGGGCCAAGGCAGTGCAGCATGCAGGGCTGGGAATCAAACCTAGGCCCCAGAGCCTCCCTAAGCAGATGCTTAGTCCACTGCGCTATGCCCCTGGCCAATACATTTACTTATAAATTCCTATAAAATAATTCATAGAGTTAGTCTTCCAGTGTTTATTACTAATGGATAAAGCCAGATTGGATTGTGGGATTTTCATAGATAAGTGTGAACTACATAACGAAGGTAACTACATATGCCCCTAACCCAATAGATGTGTGGCATGGAACGCCCAGTAAGTATATTTCATATCAGTGCAGAATTTAGTGCATGTAATTAAAGTGGACTTTCTACTCATGCCATAGTTTGGGGAATGTAATGCTAGCCTTTTGACTTCTTGCCAACTGACAGGGACTCTGAACTCTAGGTCTTACATCAACTTGGTCTGTATCAAATAGTTAAATTTGACAGAAATTCATTTAAAGCATATCTTATGAAATGTGCACTATAGGTTCTTCTAAGTTTGAGGTGCTGAAAAGCTGTAAAAAAAAAAAAAAAAAAAAAAAAGTGCGTAGGGGCAGGCGAGATGGCCCAGCAGTCTAAAGCACATGCTTGGAAAAGCTTAGGCAACCATAGGGAACACAGAGTTCAATCCCTGGCACCACATGCTGTGCCAGCCTCACCCCCAGTGCAGGCTGAGCTGGCCATAATATATATATATATATATATATATATATTTTTTTTTTTTTTTTTTAAAAAGTGTATAGAAAAATACATCCAATACACACTTTATTTCCTAAGTTTGACCCTCTAAAGTGCTGTTTGTAAACTGATATTAGTTTGAAAAGATTCAAAGAAGCTGCCTTCCTATCACTGAAGATTTGAACTATTTTACTTTGCCAGAAAGTGTTCCACAGTGGTTTTATGAAAAGCTGATCCTCGAAAATTTCATGATAGGAAAACATGAGGCTAAACAAAACATGCATGTCTTTGCACAGACATTTAATAAAAGGTTTTTAGGATGATTACGAGCAGAGCTCAATGAAAGAATTGCTTGAGCTGCTGCTTTGTCATTATCCCTGGGCATGTGGCTGGGCAAGGTCAGAGACAGTAGATGCCATCACTAAGGACCCCAGTGTTCTTCCGGTCTTGCTTCCGGTACCAATCGGCATCTCTAGACCTGTACCTCTGCTTTCCTCCTCCCCCTAAGTCTCAGAGAATGACTGTTCCATCTGTTGCCAACATCCTGCCCTCGCTGGCTCCATCCGTTGCCATCTTCTCTCCAGAATCTTCTGCCTCTTTTCTAATATTTCTCTTTCAACATTAAACATATGGTCCCATTTTAAGACAATAATCATTTGACCAAATCAGGAACTTTCCTTTGGATATATGTCAGTTGTGGTCAAGCTTGAATAAATAGTACAATTTCCTGGGGATCTCTGAAGAAAATACTTTTACTCTGGACCAAACTTAGGTGAAGGATAAAATTCTTTGAGGGGTGCAGCCCAAGTACTGAGTACTAACCTACTGGTTCTAACTCACAGATACTATTGAAAACATTGGCCTACCTGATCCTTGGTCTGTCTTATTTACTCCTACCAGCCAGTTTTCCATAACTCTTTATTTCCATTCAAATTCAATAATCACAAAAGTCAAGAATAGAAGCATTTAGTTGATTGACAGAAGTTGATAAATAGTTGAATATCCTACTACACACAGCTGGTGCTCAGGCTACTAATGTCATTTATGAAAATAATCAAAACTAACAGAAAAAATAGATGGGGAGAGTGATAAGGACAATGTTAAAAGTGTTGGTTTTAAAATTCTCTATCTAACCATACACTATCAAGAAATAGAGGCAGATGTGTACTGAGAAAGGGAAAGAAAGTATTCTAAGGGAAAGAACAACTGGGATGGAGGAAAGAAGGAAGGAGGGAAGGAAGGAAGGAAGGAAGGAAGGAAGGAAGGAAGGAAGGAAGGAAGGAAAGGAGAAGGAAACATGTATGAATACACATAGGATAGCTTGGATAACTGTACTGCTGATTTCTGCTATTTTATTGAAAGGAGCAGTTAATGCTTAATATCTCTCTCTCTCTCTCTCTCTCTCTCTCTCTCTCTCTCTCTCTCTCTCTCTCTCTCTCTCTCTCTCTCTCTCTCTCTCTCTCTCTAGCTCAGCCTGCCCTGGGTGTGGCGCTGGCATAGCATGTGGTGCTGGGAATTGAACCGTGGTCCCTGCAGTTGCCTAAGTTTTCCTAAGCAGGCGCTTTAGACCACTGAACCATTTCACCAGCCCTTTTTCTCCTTTTTAATTTTTGTAATTGTTTGACTAATGTTATAGTTTTATAGCCAGTAATCTGAACAACTAACTTGAAGATAACAATATGCAATATATTCAACCACTGCAGAATTCCTGTCATTTGGTTTAGTGAAATTCTATATCATTTATATTGTTTTTATGAAAAAAATAAGATCCTAAAATTTTATGCAAAAATTGTATTCAAAATATTTATATTAAAAATACTATTCTTTGTATTCTCTCTCTCTCTCTCTCTCTCTCTCTCTCTCTCTCTCTGTCTCTCTCTCTCTCTCTCTTGGCGGGACCAGGGTTTGAACTCATGACCTTGTAGGCACTTGTGCCACAGAGCTATCTCCCCAGCCCCTCTTTGTATTCTCTTTAAACACAAAAAATGAAAAGAAGCATAGGTAGCTA
The DNA here is from genome assembly GCA_004027025.1 of Myocastor coypus. NCBI lineage: Eukaryota > Metazoa > Chordata > Mammalia > Rodentia > Myocastoridae > Myocastor > Myocastor coypus. The sequence continues at coordinate 62,564 of PVJA010007933.1, read as the reverse complement.
TCAGCATTTGGTTTAACATATAGAGCTATGGTTTAACTTAAATAAAACCAATTTAAATATTCACTCCAGCAACATTAAAATAACCATTATGAAGGTATGCATGAGAAACGTTTTTTTTTTTTTTTAGCTCAGATACTGAACTCAGGACCTGGTGCTTTTAGGCAGGGGCTGTGCCATTGAACTATATCCCCAGCCCTTAAAGGATACATGAGGATAGCTGGTTTAAAAATGAGTAAAAAAGTGAGAGGATCCAGCTGATGAGGAGCGAGTAGGAGTCCCTGGAAATGTAAGGAAAAATCAAATGAAATAATAGACTTAGAAGATAAAGTACCCAGATTTTCATGGTAGGTTCGATGGCTTTCTGTCCACAAGAAATATTACCTTGCGTGGATTAAGACAAAAGGCATGTGGGCTGCTCAAGAGAAACACTGCGTGAAAGTGAGCATGAGCAGGGCTAAATTGTTCCTGGCTCACCCAAGAAATCACTTTGACTGGAAAATGTATGCCTTAAAAATTTCACATGCCCATCCTTGTGTCAATTTGCCTCCTACAAGATGCAGACTCCCTGGACGGAAACAGATATGAAGAGACTTATTGGAGGAAAATCTTGTTAAGTAAGAGGAATGGAAGCAGGGGTAAATGGCAAGAGCCACTGGACCTCGGTGCTTATCGGAGCCTTGCGAAAGAAAGAGGAAATTTTAAAAAAAGGTTGATTAAGAGAAACCTCAGACTACAGTGCAGCCAGGTGGACGATGAGCAGCTAAGGAACCGCTGTCCATGTGTAAAGTCCCACATTGGGCAGGACAATTAGCTACAGTGCCGTACAGCGGCAGCCCATGTCTGGAGTGTTAAGGAGAAGATACGATGTGGAAGGAACCTGGATCCTAAATGGGCCCGGCGGGATGGCTCAGTGGTCTAAAGCGCCTGCTTGGGAAAGCTTGGGCAGCTTCACGGACCGCGATTCGATCCCAGGCACCACATGCTGCACCAGCTCTGCCCTCGGGGTGGGCTGAGCCGGCCATGAAAATGAGTGAATAAACAAACAAAGCTTTTGAAACAAGAAAAAATAAAAATTAAAATTAAAATTAAAAAATGGACCCTAAGATACAACAGCTGGAGACCATCCACAATGTGCCCGCTCTTTTTTCTTTCTTTTATTTCTTGCTTTATAATCAGTATATTAAGAAGACATTCATGCATTTTAACAATTCCTTAAAATCTGATATGCAGAATAAGCATGTGAACCTATGACATTTTTTAAACATACAAGTAAAGCTATTCATCACAATTTGCTATACTATTTCCATTAAATTACAGTTACTTTGGAGCATTAAATCAAATGGGCTAAAGTAAGCCTGTAACATCTGGTCTGTCTATAGTTATTTGTATTAAGTGGACTCGCTGTGATGCCTCTGCATTCTACTGTCTCAACTGTTACTTGAAGGTGGCATAAGATGTAACTGAGCCTGTGATATCAGCGATAGACGTGATACCTTTCTAAAGCAGGGGTTGCTCATCGTGCTTCTTCTTAAGGACCTGCACTTCTAGGATTGCAGTCCCTTTTACTGTGCCATCTTTTTCAATATATGTATGAATCTGTTGACCACCCCTAGTTGCATTGTTTTGCCCTTCTCTTTGGACCATGATAAGTACCTGAGTTGTGACTTCAGAGCTGGGCAACTTTGAAATTAAAGTGAAAAGACTACACAGAAACGTAATTTGCATGGGCCATCCCTGGAGGAAAGATGAGCACGGCACAATGTCATGGCTGCCACACTCCTAAAAATGCTCCTAGCTTCCAGTTTTTATCTGTTTTTCCTGATCTCAACCTGACTTGTGCTTTGCAATTCATTGGCAAGAAACAATGTAGTTGAATTACAGTCTTCCTCTAAATTATGCAAATATTCTTCTGCTTCCATGCAGTAAACATTGACACTTTAGTGACACTTTTGTAAGTTCCAAAGCTCCCCTCAGACATTCCCAGACAATTTTACAAGCAGCCAATCAGACAAATATGTATAGATTTCAAATGTTTAATCAATACATTTATCAGTTAGGTGAAACCCATCATTGCTTTCCCACTAATCGCCTCCAATATGCTAAGAAAATATATTTTGTGTTTCCAGGGTTATTTTATTCAAACTGAAATAATTACAAAGCACTGTAAATTCCATCGTATGAATGTCAAGCCACACATTTGGAAAGTGTAGTTTATCCTCATTCTACTTTCTCTGGTATCATTAACCCAGCAATGGATGGGGCCACCTCAGTCACCTAGTGAAGCAGTCTTATCAAGGTGCCTATGGTCTGTCTACTCCTTGTAGAACTAGAAATTTTTATGTCTTTGGTCTTCTTTTCGTGACACTCTCTTTCATGATGTAACTTTTCTGCTGCCTCACCATCTGCCCTTTCTCTGGTTTCCCATAATGCCTTTACTGCCTGCTTTTCCTCAGAAATCTCCCCAACTCTCTCCTTTGCACTCTAGCTATTTTCTCCTGCCAACATCATTCCTGTGCAAGACACCAAATCCCCACTTTCTTGTCTCCAAAGCAGACTTCTCTCCAGAATCAGTCACCATTAGCAATTACTTGGTCACTCAACCACATTTAGATATCTCTTTTCAGATATTACACTGGTAACACAGATTTAATAATTTCAAAATCAAATCCCATTGACTTCTCTCCATCTTCCTTCCTGTGATTCCTGTGCTGGTATCCACTTCCTTAATCAAAGCATAACAAGAAATAGACACCAACTGTGCCCTCTCTTTGTTCCTCTCTTTCTCCACACTCTTTTCTTCTCTTTATGCCCTGGTTTTCTGGGTTAAATTAGACACCAACCTGAAATAGTTCTAATCAGGATGCCTTTCATCATCCAAATGCCACTGCAAGGATTAGGGACGGCAATCAGTGATTTCTTGCCTTGTTCGGAGCAAGTAGCAAGTAGCTGTCAAGCTGTCATTGCTCACTCCAGGTGTCATCACATAGACAAATTATTTCCTATACTTGAAATTCATCCCTCAGTTGACCACCCAGGATTGCTCACCATGCCACTTCTGAAAATATATTCCCCGTAACCATGCCAATCTCAACCTTTCCTGCCCCATCTATTTCTTTCAACCTGAACCACTTCCGGGTCACAGTGGTCATTGCTACCCATGCCCCCATGGGTCTGTGCTGTTGTAACTGCCCACCTGAAACTGCCTGTGCAGTCCTCACGTCTCAGGCCCACTGGATGCCCGCCCAGATCTTCCATTCTCTTTTACACATCTCCACTGTAGTCATGACCACTCTCCTACACCATTAGCATTCTTGTCCTCTCTTGGTCTGTGACAGTAATGAAGCATAGCCTGGATGTCTTTTAATGGGTGTATTTCCGGAGCCTGATGCCGCGACTGACATAAATAGCTGATATTTGTCTTCAAACAAACATAAGTGAATGAATTCAAAGAGCTGAATCTTAAAAGTTGGAAAAAGAATTCATATGTGCTCTCCTAAATTCTTCTAAGATAATACTTTGTGAGATATAGAATAACAAAACATTGGGCAGAAAAACATCCTGGGGTCTGGGCACATTATATTTTCTCCATTTACTAAAGTATACAGATATCTTTCTATTACAAACAATCTGAAAAGATTGTCTTCAACTACCCATAATAGCTTCAATTGTATCAAAAAAATTCCCACTGAGAGTAGGGCATGAAGGAATTTCAGAACATGTTAAGATGGAGTTTTTACAAAGGTTGTGTTCTTATTTGATCTAAAACCCTTAAAAATACCTTTATTTACACATTACTCTAAAGTTCCTGAATAGTTTCCACACCTGGCTTTCATTTGGTATTCAAAGTATCTGAATAAGATCGTCAGAACAAAAATGATCATTTTTTTTTTTTAACACACAACATGAGTGCTGAGGGGTTATGAGCCTTGCCACACTCTGGGAGTTGCTAAGTGGTAGACACAGATTGGAAAAGAGAATTTCTGACTGCTGAGTTCTGTCTCCTGGTTGCTTCCTTGATGATTTCTTCAGAGGCGTGGGCTGCTCTTTGTGCTCCCTCGGTGCTCCTTGTGGCTCCCCAGGCAGTGGTCAGTGTCAACACCACGGATGCTGTGGAGTTCCATTTCCCAAGTGCTGATCCTCCATGGCCTTCCTGGCTGCCTGGGCTGATGCTGGAGCTGAGCCTGATGGCTAGAGACACCAACAAACCCTTTCACTGGCCTTTGGGGATGACTATTGCTCTCACGTTACTCCTATGTTTGGTGGTTTTATGGGTTCATCTTCTTGGATATGAACTAACCATCACAACAACATGAAGAAAACTAAGCACCAATCAAAGTTCTTTAGCTCTACAAAGAGATCTGGAATATTCACCGTACCATTCGTGGAAAGATTCTCCGGGCCCACATTTCCCTACTCCAGACTAAATTCAGCAACAAATGTATGCTGTTTGGACTGCATGGTACTTTTTAGAAAGCACTTAGAATTTGGCACGTTTAAGCAGATATGCACCCTTCCATTTGCTCTAGACCTCATTGTAAGTCATTAGCTTTGCATTACTGGCCCCCAAAGATATTTGAGTTTCCACCTGCACTTATATTAAAACACATCATTGAGTAAAAATAACAACTGATATTTGTCATTTTCTATGTAACAAGCACTGTTTTTAAAGTTTTATAAATGTTAGCTCATTTTATCCTCACTGTACGTTGTCATCAGGTAAATAGCCTCTACTGATAGGCAGTATCTCATCCTCCTCATTTTGCAAACAGGAAAATGAAGGGACTGAACGCTAAATAAATTGATTAATCACACTGTTGGTAAATGCAGTTAGAACTCCGGCACAGGCAGTCTGACCCAGAGTCAAATTCTATGCTCTGAACCCTCAATAAAATGTCAGCTCTTAGGTGGGGTGATCCATAAAAGGAAACAGAAACGAAGTCACTACTCAGTAGCCAGCAGTGCAGGGGCAAAGAATAGTTATTCTAAATGGAAAGAGCTAGGGAGCTCTTGAATAAATGAATGTACGATGCTGTTTGCATATGCAACACTGAGTCTGCATCTCTTTGATCATTAAAGATGTAAAGACCTAATGAAGATGTATCTATTGTTTCCATCAGGGAGATGAAAAAAGCTAAGTGTCATATTGTTGCCTCATGAAAGCTACTGAATATGTAATGTTTTATTGTGCTACTTTGGCTTTCTGTCCCCATGCAGATTAGCACATTATGCTGACAGAACATGTGGCTCTGCTTAGTGATTTCCTGCTTAGTAATTCTGCTCCTCCTGGACGACGTTTGCTATTGACTTGTGTCGCACAGGAGTTCAATGTGAATTCCCAAGAAATGCTTGGCAGTCAATCTTGGTACCAAATGTGGTCCTGCTCATAGGAAGAGAAGAGAAAGGAGAATAATTACTTTCTCAGTGTAATGCTTTGAAGTAACTATGTCAGTTCTAACCTGTTATGCAGTTTGAGAATGGGAAAGAAGATATATGACTCAGATGCTTCTAGTTAAGTCTTGGCGCAAAACTATTCTAAGTCTGATAATAATGATAACGACATTTTAGCTACTGAATTTTCAGGTTTGTTGTTGAATCAGTCTAATGTTCTGATACTCTAACTGTAGTATTCATGGTTCTATATCAATGAATGCATACAACTGCGGATCAAAACTATTCAGCTTTTTAGTCCAAGGGAGCTGGATCTAAACATATACTATACTCCTCTTTCTGGAAGTGGATACAAAGTTTCTCAAAGAGAAATAGACGAGAACATTGAAATACTTGCATTCAAATGAATTTCAAATTTGTGAGAACAGAAAAACTCAAATAAATATATTGATAAAGACCCAAATAAGACACATTTTCTTATTGTTTAGGCAACTGGATACTTTCTGTCATTCCCTCCACAAAATGACTCAGCTAAAATAAGTAGATCTTAGTTGGTAAGAAAATAGTTCTTATGCTTATATATCACAAATATAAGCAAATTTACCTGCAGAGATCTTTGAAACATTTATTTCAGCCAAATCACCTAATCAGAAATAATGTTTACCCATTGTCAAATATACATCTATCTAAACTGATAAATTAATTTTCCCCTGGAAATTAAAAAAAAAAAAATGCCACGCTGGGGAGGTAGCTCAGTGGTATGAGCATCTGCCTGGCAAGTGTGAGGTCCTGAGTTCTATCCCTGGCACCACAAAAATAAGTAAATAAGTAAGTAAGTAAATAAATAAATAAATAAATAAGTGTAAATAAAAGGCAAAGATATTTCATCTTAGAATATGAAACATAAAACCTTTATTGTTGCTGATTTCACCACCAGATGTCCTTCTCCTCAAACCTGGGGACCAGTTCCTACACAAACAAGTGTCGTGCTATGAAATGAAAGGAACGAGTTGTTGAGTTGAAAAAAAAACGCAGAGGGAATCTCAACTCTTATTTTTGACGACCACAAAATGACAAATCCCATGAGCGCCTAAACATTCTTTCCAGACTAGAGTTCCCTGCACATCTTATTTTCTGAGTGTTTATCTTATTTACTCTCAAAAATTCCATTTGCTGAGAAAGCAACTTTGTTTTAACCAGTGACTGAACTCAAAAAGTTGCACTTGCCAGGAAGGTGCTTATGCCACTGAGCTATATTCCCATCCCCAAGAAAAGAACTCTTAACCTGAAAAAGCCAGTTCATCTGGTCAGTTCTGATTACTGATAAATTCTTAGTTTGACAGAAACTTCTCTTTCACAGATATCCCACACTGAATTCCTATTTTTTTGAAATATGTAAGTCAGATCTGACATATTTATTCTAAATAATGATCATCTAAATAATTGAACAGCTCATTATTTCATCAGATCATCTCTTCTGATGATTCAACATGTTGTGTCCTCAATAATTAATTGTTTGGAATCAAGAATATATTCTAATATAAACACAAAAGTATAAATTAGGATTAGGATTGAATCTATCACATATTCTCCCCAATTATTTTATAGTAACTGTAAGTGATCTAAATAGTTAATATTTTATATTAATCAAAATATTTAAGGAGTAACCAATGAAAATTAAAGAAAAATGTTATTTTTGACAGATAGGTCTCTAATAAAATCATTATGGTATCCATTCATCTGCATGAAGGCAGATGAGGATATAGATTTTCAAAGGGGACAATACTAAGAGAATGAAATCTGGCCACGGAAATGATTATAGCGCTATACTCAGCAGCCATATGTCTGTCCACACACACTCATATTTTATTTTTAGAAGTCTTTGATGGTTGGTTAAAGCCTACACTGAATCAACATCTGAGCTCTAAATTCATTTTCAAGGCATTCCTCCCATTTTATGTAATAGGAGTACATGAGTATATTTTTATAAATCACTATAATGACCCTTCAGATGTAATTAGTTTTAGACAATAATAAATGAAGATCATGCCCTTACAGCCCCCCCCCCACCCCCAGAATCTTGGGCAAAAGATGAAGGGGAAACTCCAGAATAAACTGAGTACAAATTATTTTCACTGAAAATCACTGTTTATGCAAATCAAGGAACACAAATTATATGTTATGACTATTTCTAAACTGTTCTTCACAAAAACTAGAACAAATACTTCTTAAAATGAAAATCCAGCCAGCTTTCCATTCTGCTGAGTCTGTGGGAGCTCTTAGTACCCGTTCCCTTAGCAGTACAGCTGTGGCTGCATTAAACCCAAAGCCCCGCACTGAAAAATTCCATTAATTCCCACTTCTTATTTTTTGAGACAGAAGTATGAAAGGGCCTTTAAACGTGCTTAAAATGGAGACCAGGAGAGAGATCCCCTAGGTGTTCTGCAATTTAATCTAAGCAAATTGAAGAAGAGGGTTCTTACACAACCCCAGCCCTGAGACTCCTGCTTCAGAAACTAAACTTATATCCATTTAAGATCACAATGCCAATCAAACAGACCACATTATAATCTGGATTTACTTTGTAAAGAAGACAGATGTTTGGAGTTGGATCAAATACTTAGATTATTCTGTGGCTTGAAAATGCTTTCAGTGCCTTGATAATGAAGATAAAGAGCTAACAATTAATGAGCAGCTACTCCACACCAGTTGTTGTATGTAAATATAATACAACTTTCTTTCTTTCTTTCTTTCTTTCTTTCTTTCTTTCTTTCTTTCTTTCTTTCTTTCTTTTCTTTTCTTTCTTTCTTTCTTTCTTTATCATATTTAGTGTACAAGGTCTCACTGCACAGATCAGATTTGTACTGATCCACCTGATTTTAGCTTCCCAAGTGCTGAGGTTACAGGTGCATGCCACCACACCCAATCTCAATTGCCTTCTCAGCAATTGGGCTGGGGGGTGGGACCAGCAGGGTATTCTGAGGATCAAACTTCTGATCCCTGTGTTTGCCTAAGCAGGTACTTTAATCCACTGAGTATCTAGATGGCCAAAGTGTTGCCTTTAATTTCCACAACATTCCCATTACACAAGAGACCACTGTTAAAACCAAATTTACAACACTATAAACTGGTAGAACAAGGTCTTTTATCAAAACTTGAGCACTTAGTGTCTAGTTACTTTTCTCTGGTTGCTGGGAAGGAAATACCTGACACCCAAAATTAGGGAAAGGAAGCTTTACTTTGTCCACAGTTAGTGGAAGTTTCAGTCTACTTCTGGCTGGTTCCAAGGCAGAGTGGTACATGCAAGAACGTAGCAGTTCAGCAGGGCGTGGTGGTGCATGCCTGTAATCCCAGCACTTGGGAGGCTGAGGCAGGAGGATCGCTGTGAGTTCAAGACCAGCCTGGACTACAAAAATGAGTTCAAGGCCAGCCTGAACTGCATAGTGAGACCCTGTCTCAAAAAGAAGAAGAAGAAGAAGAAGAAGAAGAAGAAGAAGAAGAAGAAGAAGAAGAAGAAGAAGAAGAAGAAGAAGAAGAAGAAGAAGAAGAAGAAGAAGAAGAAGAAGAACGTAGCAGTTCATGGGGGTAGAAGAGCAAAGAGCGAAGGGAGGAGCAGCAGATTTGGCAGCTAGCAAGCCTCTCCCCTCCCTTAATTTGCATGCAGATTCTCCCCCCACCCCCAGGGTGGGTGGAGCACTCACATCCATAATCCTCATGCTGGATCATGAATTAATCACAACATGTAGAAGCCCACCCCAGCAACTGCATGAGACTTCGTGGGGGCAAGTAGACACAAACCATAACAGTCAGCATCCAAGATCTTATGTCAGGTGTTTGCTTCTTACATCTGTCAAAGCAGGAAAGGCAGATTTCAGTAAAGGCATTTTACAATACCAAGTATTGCTACATCAGTAAAAAAAAAAAAATCATGTCAAGAACTTACAAAGTGGGATATGCAGGGTGGAGAATGTACGAGTGACTCAGGTACAGATAAATACTATGCTACTACAAGCAGAGAGATCGAGAGCAGTTTGAGAGGAGATGGGGGCCTAAGTCCAGCGGAGCAGCTGTAATGACGTACCCTAAGCTTGGGAATAAATCTCCATCTTAAATGATAGTCATATATTCCTTTCATTTCCTAGAGGGCTGGCAAGTCCATGATCAAGGCGTCACAAATTTGATGTCTAGGGACAGCCCACTTTCTACCTTAGTCATAGATGTCCCCTTCTCTCTTCATCCTCACATGGTTGAAGGTGCAAGCAGGCTGTCTTGAGCATCTTTTTCAAGGGACTTAGTCCCACTCGTGATGGCTTCATTCTCTTGGCATGACCACCTACTAAGCCATTTCCTAAAATTACCACCTGGAGGTTAGGATTTTAATTCGTGAGTTTTCAGGGCACTGCAACATTCAGACCATTCCCATGCCAAGGTATATGTTCTTGTCTTAACAACCAAAATTAACACTTTAAGAAGATAAACTAGCAATTAGCTCTATCAAACACTTACACTCAGGGCTCCATACTTCCTCTCAGCCACATCTAGTAAGATACATACCAGTTCACCCCAAAGATGCACATAAGACACATTTGTATGAGTCTTTCTAAAAAAAATTGTATTAGTCTTTATAAGAAATATAATCATGAACATATGCATCCATGAACAGATATGTTCTGGTCTGGCAAATAATCTCTTCAAAATGTTTGCTAAAACGTTGTATATTTCACTAGGCTTTATACCAAGTCCTCCAATTGAATTAATATAATGATGTAATTATATTAGTGGGCTTCAAGAAAAGAGTTATAGCTTCTTTTTCTACATAATTTCCATGGAGAAGGCAGTCCAGTTCAGGACAGGCATAAGTGGACCATAGAAAGGAATGCTCTGAATTCAGTTCCTGCTTCTCTGAGCTTCCTCATATGGCTTCCAGAGGTAACTCAACCAAGCTGTTGCTACAGTGACCTTATAAATAAATGAGGATGATTATTATAATGAACACACACTTAAGTGGGATACTTGGAAGGTTAAATAATAGACCTAAATGATCTAGAACAAAAATACAAACAAAATACAAATATAAACTTTTATTTGACTCATAGACTAGGTCTGATCTCCAGCTGTTGTAGGTGGGTCTCTTACAATCTGTTGAAGAATTAAAAGGAATTAAAAGGTTTGTTTTGTTTTTTTCTCATTACTTGACTATTGTCTTTGAGCTGAAAGAAATGTTTACTTTGCTAATTTATTTCCAACGTGCTTAACTATAGTAATGTCTTTCAAGTACATTGTTGTACTTTCTGCTGTTTTCTGTAGATTGTTCATATATTGGGGATTGTTATCCTATATCTTTTAGTTTTTGCTCATTTAAATTATAACTGATATAGTTCACTATCCATTTAATTCCCACTTTTACTCTGTATTTTATTTCTTCTGGTATATATGTATGTATCAATGTATGTATGTATGTACGTATGTATGTATGCATGTATGTATATATTTGGTGCAGGGTCTCACTGTGCAGCTTGGACTTGTAGTGATCCTCCTGTTTTTAGCCTTCCCAGTGCTGGGATTCCAGGCATGCACCACCATGCCCAGTCTCAGTGACCAGCTCAGTGCACCTGGGGTCAAGGCTGGGGCAGCATGTGGCACCTGGGATCGATCCTCACTCCCTGTGCTTGCCTTCGCACTCACTTAGTCCACTGAGCTAACTTTCCAGCCCTTATTCCTTTTTTTTTATTTTATTTTGAGACAAGATCTTGCTACATAGTTGAGGCTGGCCTTAAACTCACTATGCAGGTCAGGCTGGCCTTGAACTCTTAACAGTCCTCCTGCCTGAGCCTCCCAAGTGCTGACAGTACTCCACCATGCCCAGCCTACATTTTTGCTATATTTAAGCAATAAAATTACTTTTCTTCTCTCAACCCACCAAAGTACCATGATCTCTGTTAACAGTTTAAACTAGTCACAAATACAACTCAGGGTACTTGAAGCCAGGGAAAGAGGTTCATGAACTTCTTCAAGAACATAGAAAAACAGATAACCAAATACCAACAATACTGACTCCACAGAGCAAGATGAAAGAGTTAAGTGAGTTGTTCTGTCTTTCGGCACACCTCACCTCTCTTCTTCCTAGGCTATGTTCCAGTGGCCGTAGATATGGCTACTAGGTGCAGAGCACAGTACTGTGCTAGACTTTTGGGGCACTTTAGCCAAGGAAGACCTATGATTTCCGATGTGATTGAGATAATTCTTAAGGTAAATACATGGTACACTTTTTTAGGTTAATTTAAAATTGATTATGTGTGTAGCCGGGCATGGTGGCTCAACCCTGTAATCCCAGCACTCGGGAGGCTGAGGCAGGAGGATCGCTGTGAGTTCGAGACCAGCCTGGGCTACAAAAGTGAGCCCAAGGCCAGCCTGAACTGCATAGTAAGACCCTGCCTCAAAAAGACAAAAAAAAAAATAAATAAATAAAAATAAAAATAAATAAATAAATAAATAAATAAAATTGATTATGTGTGTGTACACATGTGCATACACACATGTATCTATGAGAAAGAATAGGATGGAGAGAAAAAGATGATTAATTCAAAAATATAGGAGTCATCTGAAAGGAATATAAAAAGCATTCTAAATGTCACTTACTAAGCCCATAAAGACTTTAAAAAAAAAAAAAAAAACATCTTGAGATTCTGACTCTTCTTTGAGGAAAAAAAAATTATATATATATATATATATATATATATATATATATATAATTATATATATAATATATATAATTCCTAGTATAGCTCAATCTCTTTCTTTCTTTTTCCTTCCTTTTTTTCCTTCTGGTTCCTTTTTCTAACCAAGACCAATGCTTCTTCCACCTACTATATTTTCCTACTTATGCCTACAAACTTTGTCTTTTAGAAGGGATTTGTTGAAGTCGCTCTGTTCTCCCAGAGTGTATTCCTTTGATTCTCACCACCATAGAAGCCTTCCTAGGAGAAAATGAACACATCGAACTCCTTAGGATCTACATTCAGTTATTCAAGTGGAATTTACAAGAACCTCAACCAACGGGTTCATTGCAACAGTCTCCAGCTGCCCCCGCTTTTATCTCTGTGTCTCTACTTATCCTCTCTCTCTCTCTCTCTCTCTCTCTCTCTTTCTCCCCACTGCTAATCCTTGCTTCCAGGTATCTTCCCTAACTTTCTGCATCTTTATCCTTCTGATCCCCACCAAAACCCACTTCTCTTTTAAAACTGTTTCACTCTAGTAACCCACATAAATTCTACATTTGGCTCTCCTGTTACTCATGAAGTGTGCCCCAGACTTTGGTACGTTATCTACTGAATGTTGTACTTTCTGATGTTGCGGTGGTAGTGGTCTTAGCCTTGACAAAATTCTAATTCCTGGAGAGCATGAAACACGATGCATATTTCTTTGATGCTGTGCTGCCATCCAATGCTAGGCATCCATTATGTATATAAAACTTATTGATTTTGTTTCCTGTAAACATTTGCTGACTGGTTACTCTTTCACAGTATCCATTTAAAACCTATTGGAAATTTTAAAATTGATGAACTTTAAAATCAAGCTAAACCTATCATATAAATTAAGTTCAAATACAATTTTATCCTTCTAAGGTGATGCAACTAAAATGATAAAAGCTCAACAAATTCAGCTCAATTACAGTGGGGAATGATAAAATGACACCTCTTTTGTCTTATGTAGAATTTTGAATCATTTTTTGCCTAATAATCCCACTCTTAAATGAATGACTGTCTTTGCTTTCATAAGCCATACTGAAAATTTAGCGTCTGTAATTTCTATTTTTGGTTTCTTTTCAAAACAGCAAGAATGAAAAGACACTATCAGAATGCTTCTAAAGTTTTATAACAATTAACATGTCTATTACAATCTTAATTCAATTAAAAAAAAAAACTTTAGCAACATATACCTCAAATTTTTCAAGCTTTTCTGCTTAGTTTTTTTTAATGGGAATAACAGTGATCTACTTTATGATGCTCATGTTACTCATCCGACGTGAATGTTCCTAAATTATATCCATTATAATAATAAAGACAACACAAACTGATTTGTAAATATGTCTGATTGACTTTTACGATGTGCACAAGAAATTCTAGAATCACACAAACTCAGATGTTAACTCATGCCGACAGCAGGCTCTGAACACTCTACAGATTTCACAGCAAACCGCAGTGTTCACAGAAGGGTGTGTTATTGTGGAAATAGTTTAGAGATAACTGTAGCTCATAACATTCCTATTTTCGTTTTATTTTTATTTATTTTATTACTTTTAATAAGAACTTACAGTGTGACAGTTTCAAAACACATTCATCGTACATTCCCAACAACTGATACAATGCATATTGTTGTGCTCATTGTAGTTATACAGAGCACAGGGTGTAGACATGATGAATTTTCCAATGGTTATTGGTACAGTTGGTTTCTTCTCTTTGATTTAAAAGAAGATAGTTGTATACATACCTATTTTCATTTTAAACGTACGTGTGCAGCTACGGAGAAACCTAGCACACAATAATTGCTCAATAAATCTTAGCTAAACACATTTCATTAAAAATTAAGTATCTTTAAATGTTTTAAGTTCAAAAAGTACCACCACCACCACCCCGACCCCTGCCCTCACGGACATGCCATGCAGGCCCCACCCCTGAGATGCACTGAGAAGGTAACTGAGACTGGGCATGTGATGTGGGCCTATAATCCCAGCTCTTGGGAAGCTAAAATCGGAAGGATCACTACAAGTCCAATCTGTGTAGTGAGACTCTGTAGACCCTGGACTAAATATATTTTAAATGTCTTTTTTTATTTAAAATTATTCATTTAATGATCCATTACATATGATTTCTAAAACACTAAATTTGATCTCTTGATTGCTTTTAGCTAGGTATTTCTATATTGCAAGCATTTACTTTTTATTTTAAAGAGCATAGAAAATGTGAAAGAAACATTAAAAATGATTCAGAATGTCAAAAAAAATGACAGGAAATCAGCAATAGTTGCTCTACTGCATATTGTTATCTGCAAAATAGTTGTTCAAATTGCCAGATGTAAGCATGTCAAATAGGTAAAAAAATTATTAGCTAATATATATATTCTTCTCCTTTCTCCTTTCCTTGGCAGCTTCTTTCCCTCGCTCTATATCCATTGTTTCTGGCCTGTTTCACTTATAATTTACATTTCTTTAATGAGAAGCACCATAACCAAACAGCAAAAATACTAACAGTGGTAAAAATACAGGAGTAAATGTGTGACCTGACCCTGCTATTATTAACTTAACCAAATAGCATGTATTTCTCTGGTTTCTGCTTTTCTAGTCAGCCTCTTTTCTCAGTGTAACAAAAGAAATTATATAAAAATGGACAGTTGACACATTTCTGTAGTAGTATTTTGTTGGCACTTTATGATTGTTGTTATTATTGTTTTAATTTTGTAGATGGCTTGTTCGACTCCTAGGGAATAAATATTTTTTCCAGAGAAGACCACGTTTCATAGGAGATTTGATTAGGAGATATATTCATCACATTTCTAGGATTATCTCTTAAATTAAACTTTAATTTAAGTTCTTTAAATTAAACTTACTGAGAAAACAATGAAATTGTAAGGCCAAAAAACTAGAAGATTTGGAGCAAAACATAGTTTCAAATGTCATTCTGCGGTTAAACTGAAAACTGGTTCCCCAAAAGGTAAACTTTTGTCATCTGTGTTGCCTTCTTTAGAAAAAGGACCTTTGTGGGTGTGATCAGTTAAGAATCTTGGTGTGAGGTGATCATCCCGGACTCCCCTGGTGACTTCACTCCAGGGACAGGTGTCCTTCCCGGAGAGAGCTGTAGAGTTGAGACTGAGAGGAAGATCCTGAGAAGAGGCAGCTATAGGGTTGGGGAGGTGAAGTCACAAGACAGTGACTTCCAACAGCTGCCTGAAAGCCTTAAGTGACAAAGAACAGGTCCTCCGTACACCTTTAGGAGGAGTGCAGATCCTGTCGGCACTTTGATTTTAGACTTTCAGTCTTCAAAAATTGTGATAAAAAATTTCTTTTGCTTTAAGCCTTAGCAGTTCTGTGGTAACTTGCTATAATAGACATAGGAAACTAAGAGTCATGTCCTAGTTAGATTGTAGGGACACTTGCTAGCTAACCCCTCTATTGTGGACAATCTAAGATAAAGTTTGGAGCAGGTTCTTAGCTTCTTATTGGACAAGGAGTATCAAATGGACAGCTGTTGAGCAATTTGATAATTTTATGTCTTCTTGTACTCATTATAGCTTGTTCAGTTGCTTATAGAAAATTAGGATGGATACATTCATACTGAAAAACAAAATTAACAAGTCATAAAAAGTGATAGCAATCAATTATAAATATATCTTCATTTCCATAGGAGTTACTTTACTGGGGCTGGGCATGGTGCTGTGCGACTGTAATCTCAGCACTCCAGAGGCTGAGGAAGGAGGATCCTTGTGAGCTCAAGATCAGTCTGGTACAAGGGCCGGCCAGATAGCTCAGTGGACTTAAGCACCTGGTTAGGCAGGCACAGGGACTGGGCTTCCATCCACAGTGTGCTGTGCCAGCAACACCCCCAGGGTGTGCTGAGTGGACCAAGCTTGGGTGTGGTGGTGCACGCCTATAATCCATTTGGGAGACTGAAAATAGGAGAACACTATGAGTATAATCTATGTAGTGAGACCCTATAGACGCTGTACTAAATACATTTTTTAAAAGATCATCTATACAAAGTTCAAGATCAGCCTGAACAGTATAGTGAGACCCTGTCTCAAGAAGACCAAAAAAAAAAAAAAAAAAAAAAAAAGGAAAAAATAATTATTTTACTGGGCTTCTTTATAGGAATTACAGCTATAAAATCCTTCAAGAAAAGTATTAACATTATTATTTGGAAAAATCTTATTAACTCAGAAGCTATGAGACATTAATGTTGATATTATCTAAAGGAAATTGATAGTATGAATAGAATACATGAGAGTTCTGACAAAAAAGCATATCCACAAAGTATCAGTGGATTGTTTTATAATATTGTGCGAACATATGTACACTCTCATTAATAGAATTTTAATTGGACTTTTGAATTTATAGCAAAAACTGATGCCAGGAGCCATTAAATGAGTCAACAAAGTTATGATATCTTGTACCAGCAATTTCTATTAAACTTAATGGGAAGTTAGTTGCCTTTGCTTTTATGCAGCTAAACTAGAATCTTAGAAATATATCAACTTTTTCCAATATAATTATGTTGTTTAATATTATGTTTAATGTACATTTTCATTTCTTGCATTATTTTTAATAGGTTCTGAATTTGTTTCGTATAATTTGTCATTTATAGTAGTGGATATCTTATTAGACAATTATGCCAGTTTTCAGTTTTTTCCTCAGGACCCTAGTTAGTGCTAAGAGCAGGGAGTCAAATTGCAAGACTTAATGTTCTGGAGAAACGTTACTCTATTATCTAGGCTGGGAAAAGCTAAATGAAAGAAGCAGTCTAGGGCTGGGGAGATAATGTGGTGGTCTAAGCACCTGCCTGGCAAGAGCAAGGACCCCAGTTCAATCCCTAGTATCACATGCCGTGCCAACCCTAGAATCCTGGGCACAACATTTTGGCCACTGAAACCAAGAGTGGTGGCTTATGTCTGCATTCTCAGCACTGAGGAGGCTGAGACAGGAGGATCACTCTATGTCCAAAATGCCTAACAAAAAACCCTGTACCAAATAAGTAGGAACTAGGGAGATAGCTGAGTAGAATAAGCACTTGCCAGGCAATCACAAGGGCCTGAGTTCAATCCCTGGTTCCACAATGAATGAATGAATGAATGAATGAATGAATGAATGAATGATATTTTAAAAACTAAATTTAGGGCTTGCCAGATAGCTCAGTGTATTAAAGCACCTGCTTAGGAAGATGCAAGCAACAAGGTTCAATCCCCAACGTGCTGTATCGGTCCCAGTCCCCAGGCACCCTGAGAGACCAATTCAGACTAGGCAGGGTGGCGCGCATGTGTAATCTCAGCACTTGGGAGGCTGAAAACAGGAGGATCACTACGAGTCCAATCTGTGTAGTGGACCTTATACTAAATACATAAAAAATTTTAAATTAAACTAGAAGAAAAAATAAGCAATCACTCCGAACTACAGAACTACTTAACCCAAAATTAGCTGTGATAGGAGCTAGGGAGATAGCTCCATGGCACAAGTACCTGCCCGGCAAAGCAAGTGCAAGGTTGTGAGTTCAAACCCTGGTCCTGGAAAAAAAAATTAGCTGTGATAAAGAGAAGAGTGCCTTCCCCAAAAATAGATGTCCACTTCCCAATTCCTGGAACCTATAATGAGTTTTTCAGACGGAAAGGAGGAAAAGTTGTAGTCCTAAGGATACTGATTAGTTGAGACAATTGCCTGAAATTTCCAAACTCAGTTCATTCAGGAAGTACCTTAGAAGTGGAGAAGGTACTTAGGACATAAAGTTAGAGACATCCGGTGCGAGGACTCAGCATGCCATTTCTGGCTTTGACGGTGGGGAAGGAGAACAAAAATAAGAAATGTAACATCTTCTTGAGGCTGGCAGAGACAGGGAAACAGATTCTCCCCTGAGCCTTACAAGAGGAACATGGCTCAGATGGTGACTTGACTGCATGTCAGTGAGAGTTGAGCTAGACTTCTCACCTGAAAAACTGTAAAATAAATGTGTATCAAATAAGCCAATAAATTTGAGGCAATTTGCTATAGCAGTAATAGCAATCACTACTACATAGGCCCAGTAGGAGGAACAGAATCAGAATTCAGTCATCTATAGTTAATTCATTGGAATTAATTCATCTTTCAAAACTCAAATTCGTGGCCACATGAATAGCTCAGGAGTCAAGTCAAGAAGGTTGTACTACAACTGCAGCACAGGGGCTGGGTAGGTAGCTCAGAGCTGTAAGCACAAGGACTCAGGTTCAGTACTTGGTACCACATGCCATGCTAGCCCTGCACCAGTCCAAGCACCAAAACTGTACGTGGTGGCACATGCCTGTAATCCCAGCACTGGGGAGGCTGTGACACGAAGATTACCATCAGACTGAGCTACATAGTGAGGCTTGTACCAAACAAATAAATAAAAAATAAAAAGATAAGAACTTAAATTTCTAGAACTGCAGCCCAGCACAAGCATATTACTCTTGAGTTAGCAGAGGTCTATACCTGTGGCAAGGTGTAAATACGGGTTCACTGTGTTGCCTAAGAGCTCATGTACTGGAATGCAATCTCCCCTGTGTGGTACTGGGTACCTCCTCAGGACTCTGCCACTGCGAAGCCCATCACCTGATGAAGACCATCAACTTTGGGCTCAAGAACTATTAGACTTAAGCCTGCCTCTTATTTTTCATTTCTTTTTCTTTTTGTTCTTTTTTTTTTAATTTTACTTATTTATGATATAGCTGGCTCAGCCTGCCCTGAGATTGGATCTGGCACAGCATGTGGTGCCAGGGATTGAACAGAAGTACTAGCCATTGCCTAAGCTTGCCCAAGTAGGTGTTTAGACTGCTGAGCTATCTTGCCAGACCCCTCTTTTCTTCTTTTTCTCTGTGATACTAGGGAGTTGAAACCAGGATCTCTGCACTAAGCTGCACATTATTTGTTTATTTTATTTTGTTGCAATTGATTGATTGATTGAGACAGAATCTCCCTCAGTTTCCAAGGCTGAACTCCAATTTTCAATCTTCCAGTCTCCACTCCTACCATGCTGGGCTTACAGGTGTGCACTGCCACACCCAGTAAACTCTTTTCTTTATAAAGTTACCAGCCTCTGTACAATCACAGTGGAAATCAAACCATCTTCCTCTTGGGAATTTTTACAGAAGAATTGAAAACATCATACCACAGTGATACCTGTCAATCCGTGTTAACAGCAGCACAATTTGAACAGCTAAGTCTTGGGGACAACCCAAATGCCCAGCGACTGAGGAATGGGTAAAAAGCACGTGGTATTTTTACACAATGCAGCATTACTCAGCTTTAAAAAAAGCTAAACTCAAGGCTTTTATGTAAACGGATGCAACCAGAGACCATACTCATAAGTGAAATAAAGCAGACCCACATGTGCGAAGATCATATTGTCTCACTAGTGTAAGAAACTCAGAGAGTAAGATCTGAAAGGCACAGTAGATACTGGGCTAGGGCAAGAATGTGTTCGGAAGGAAGGAACAACTGGGATGAGGAAAAGGACAGCAGAGAGAGGGAAAGAGGGCGGGAGGGAGAAAGGAAGGGAGGAGGAAACAAAGGGAAAAGGAAGGAGGGGAGGGAAGGAGGAAACAAAGGAGAGAAGGAAAAGATTTATTTACACACACACACACACACACACACACACACATATATATACATATACATATATATATATATATATATATATATATGATAGTTAAGATATTGTACTACTGATTTCTGCTGACCTATTGAAAGGAGCCATTATTGCTTAAATTTTTCTGCTCCTTTTTAACTTCTATTTAATCAATTTTTCATGTTTATATCTAGCAATCTAAGCAACTAATTTGAAGACAATGTTATGCAACATAGCAACTATTGTTGAATTCCTCTTATTTTTTAGTAAAATTCTGTATTATTTCTAATTTTGTGTTATTTTTATTCTTTTTAAGAGATAAAAGAATAAAGTTGCCAGCTTCAAATATTTCATTATAAACAGATGAGTATTTGACCATAATCAGACTGTCCCCAAGAAGATGAGCTCATTTTTCATGAGGTGGTAATCCCACAAATAATTTATTTTATTTGTTAACTTTGCTTATGCTTACATTTTTACCATTAAGAGAAAGGTTTGGAGCTGGGAAGATAGCTCAGCTGTAAAAGTGCCTGCCTGGCAAGAACAAAGACCTGGGTTCAATCCCTAGTACCACATGCCCTGCCAGCCCAGAGCCCTGAGCATGTGATGCCAGGTCACTGAAACCAGTCATGGTGGCACATGTCTGTAAGCCCAGTGCTGGGGAGGCTGAGACAAGAGAATCGCTGTGCTTCCAACCTGCACAGTGAGACTGTGTACCAAATAAATAGATAAGCAAAATACGTAGAAAGAGAAAGGATCTTTTATACACTGTACAGACCATTTCAGCTGGAGTATTTCATCCTCCTACTTCAGATTCCTCATATAAAACTGACACAATTATAGTGGATCATAATAATAATTTTTAAATAGTTGAAGCTTCACAGGTGAGGCACATATTGCAACTGCAAAAAGAACATATTGCCATTATATGTTTCTAAGACTTTTCCTCTCGATTTTAAACAATTTTAATTATTGACTTTGTAATAACAGTTCAAATTATCAATGATATATCTGTTAGACAACTGTAAGGCAAAAAGGAAAGAAAAAAGAAAGAAAGAAAGAGGGGAGGAGAGGAGAGGAGAGGAAAAGGGAAAGGAGAGGGGGAAAGTAGAGAGGGGGGGAAGAAGGGAGAGAGAGAAGGAGAGGGGGAAGGAGAGGAAGAGCGAGAGGGAGAGGGAGAGTTTGGTGGTTTTACCTCCTTTGCCTGGAAAAGTCTGACCTCATAGGCAGACTAGGCAAGTGTAGTAGTTCTGCTCCTTGAGTTTATGAAGAGCTCCAGACAGCCCTTCTCAATCTTCCAGATGTTAAGGGACACTCGATTTAGCATTCTGGAATTCATATTCTAGGCTTTAGGATATAGAAGACAAATAACGTATGCTTGAGGACATGCATGAAGATGTATGCATTATCTCTGTTGATGCTTCCTGAGCCAGAATTTAACTACATGGCCCTACCAACTTCAGTGCAGGCAGGCAAATCTTCAGAACTTGGGAGAGTCTACAAATTCAGGTAAAATGGAAATAATTAGTGATCTCTATTCAGACAACCAGAATAATTCCCACCAACTGATCTAGATTTGTCTTGGATCTTTGTATGTATCATCTCCGGGATCCTGCTATAATGTTTCATATTTTTACCTTTTTCTGGTTTTTTGCTGTCTTTCTCTTCTCCCATTTGTCTGTGTTTCCCAGGGTAGTTTCATTTGTCTTTGCTACCAGCTATGGCTTTGTGTCATTGTGTTCTTCTGACAGAGTCTTGTCTTGGGTTCTGCTTCCCAGTTCTGTCACATATCGTGACTATCCTAACAAACAAAATAATCTGGATTTTTAAATGCTTCCAATTTTTCTTTTCTCCCAAATAATCCCAACCAACAGACCTGTGACACAAATCACCCTTCATGCTCACCAGCATCTAAGAGCTTTATCCTTTTGTCAAAATGCATCAGGAGGGAATAACAGCAGGAAGTTTAATGCTTTGGTGTTGTCGACCTTTACAGAAAGTGTACATAAAGCTTATGCTAAATGGTTAGTGGCCTTACTTTTAAACACATTGGATTGCTTTGAGACCAAACCAATGTTAGTCAACATGCAGCCTCCTTCATGGTAACACATCCACCTCAATCTAATGATGTGGAGAGGCTCTCTGAGATGCCACCGCCAAGAAGTCATACAGGTGGTGAGATGCTCACTGGTCATCGGCGTGACGGTCATCCTTTGTTGACATCATGAATTCTTTACTTTGTAAAGGAATGTTGAGAAAATGAGATTGAGACCCAGGATCAAAATACAGAGGAGACGCTTCCAGGTCAACGACTTCCATTGCAATGATTGACCAAAGAAATAGATAAATCGATTTTGTGGTAGGCAAGTCATAACAGCCAAATGAAGAGACATTTATTTCTGGTCCAAATAGCTGATTAGCCCTTCGAAGGCAGCCAAAGGGCTTCAGCAGCATGCAATATGCAAAACAGAAAAGCATCTAAAGGTTATGTAGCTCAGCATCCATTGTCTTATGGATTATGGACCCAGTTCAGGCCAGTGTGGGGCTTTGAAGTTGGACAGCCAAGTTAGCATAGCATATGTGTCTTGGATCTCCAGGAAGCCTGCATTTACACTCACGCTTCCTCCGGGCTCTTCTTGCCTTTTCTTCATTGTATTCTTGCTCCACTGCCCCCATCAAGCTTGGCCTTCAGGATATCATTCTTTTTCCTTTACATACTTGAAATATGGCTAAATAAAATGCTCTTAATATTTTTCCTTAGAGAACTTAAGGACTAGCGTCCTAATACACACGCCCACATATTGATTTATAATCAACCAAAATAAAGGTTCATTACTCATTTGATTAAATATATTTAAACATATCCTGTGGTTGATACCAGAACGGTAAGCAAAGCAAACACGTTCGCAGACAGTGTGCACAATGAAGGTGCAATGGGGTGTATAACAAAGAAGTCCGAGAGATCAAGAGACAGTTCCCTGATAGACTGACTACTATTCTAAAATCTTAGCCAGGCCAAGGGTGGAAATGAGAGTGCAGGCACAATAAGGTCTCAGATTAAAAGCCCAGGCTGTACAAGGGTCCCCAGGCAGCAAGGAGCACTACTTTTAAGGTCACACTGAGGTCAGCATAAGGATCATAATGAAAAAACAACAGGAAAGGAAACTGAAGAATGGAAAGAGCTTAGGGTGCATGTGGTGCCTTCACCAAGCTGTCTTTGAACCTAATTCCAAGATAATTTTACAGTGATTTATATGGATGCATCCTATCTCTTCAAAGCTGTAGCTGAACTGCCAACCTTTATGAAATCCTTTAAGAAAAGATATAGTGTGCAGTTGTGATTGGGAAAGCAAGTAAGATTTTCTAGAAGCAGTGAAGTAAGATGCGTTAGACAGAGAAGATAAAAATATGTCCTAAGACACTACAGTTAGAATTACTCCTGATTCAGGGCAGGAAGGAACAAGAAATCAGATTCCTCTGGTTGGCAGGAGCTGATGATATGCCTCTGAAGGGTGTCTGAATGGTTACCCAGAGGTGGTGCAGCACACAGAGTTCATCTGTATAACAGAGTGACGCGATCATCCTCAGGTACCAGCAGAGTTATTCTGTGGCAATGTGCATCAGGCTATAAACACAGAGACCCATGCAAAGCAAAAAGCCTGTCAACAGGAGAGAGAGGATACTAGCAGGAACTTTGGAAGCAAAAAAGAGAAAAATAGAAGGGACAGATATGAGAAAGAGCTTTGTAAATAGAAATAGGACTTTACTAACCTAAATGCTCTTCTCTGCAAAAATGTTGGCTAAGTGAGAAGTCGCTGGTTTGCTCTTTTAATGAAATACAAGACATACTGGAGAAAACCAAATGAAAATGGCATGTTTCAACCCGCTTTTTTTGGTTCTCATCAATCCATCCAATTATATCTGATCAAATGCTAGTTTTATTAAGGTAGATAAACGGCTGGTGAGATAGTTCAACCAACTAAGCACCTGCTTAGGCAAGCTCAGGGACCGGGGTTCAATCCCTGGTACCACATACCACATCAACCCCAGCCCTAGGTGCACTGAGATGGTAAGAGAGTATGCTCATGGTGGCACATGCCTGTAATTCCAGCACTGGAAAGGCTGAAAGCAAGAGGATCACTGGGAGTCCAAGTTGCATAGGGAGACCCTGAACCTAATACAGAAAGAAAAGAAAAGGAAGGAAGGAAGGAAGGAAGGAAGGAAGGAAGGAAGGAAGGAAGGAGAGAGGGAGGGAGGGAGAGAGGGAGGAAGGAGGGAGGGAGGGAAGGAGGGAAGGAAGGAAGTAAGGAAGGGAGAGAGAAAGAGAGGGAGGGAGGGAGAGGAGAGAGAGAAAGAAGAAAGAAAGAAAGAAAGAAAGAAAGAGAGAGAGAAAGAGAGAAAGAGAGAAGGAGAAGTTGTTTACCTCACAACTGAAGAGAAATAAACTTCTATGTTGTAGATGAACAAACATAGTATGGAGAAATAATATCTTTCTTAAGGGAGCACAGCGATATGAGAAAGGATAAGAATTGAAACCAATTTTTTTACTACAAGTTAATGCTCTTTTTACTTTTTTACTTTGCAACCAAATATATATATATATATATGACTACAGCCTAATTTTGAGCAACAACTACTTCTGGTAAGAGGTAATAGAAAAAAATTTTCTAGGTAAGAAAACAGAAATGATCACAATCCTTTGTGTAAAAAAATGACAAACGTTATATCTAAGAATAACAATGTGATTTTTACTCTTCAAAAATGTTCCTTGTGAATGATTTCTTTTAAGGATTATCCAGTAGCAACTTCCTTCTATTAGGAAACAATTACCTATCACCTGTCTACAATGTCCTAGACATGATTGCAACATGGAAGGAATGGAGAAGGAGGCAAAGGGATGTGTACCCCTTCAGCTCATGCCCTTAGATATCTGATGAGACCCCGCCTCCTAACAGCAAGTCAGCTACTTCATCCCTATAGTTCAATCAATTCCAATGAATGCATGAGGTCTCTAAAATGCATTTGAGATCTAAACCATATCACCATGGGACTGAATCAATCAAAAAAAAAAAAAAAATGAAACAAAGATCTCCAGTATGGAAACTTTCAGTTAGTGTAAAGGGGCAGATAGCTCAGACCGTCATTCAATGCCATTCTTTGTTATATAAATATACGGTTAGCCATCATAGATATGAAACAAAAGTATGCAGCTCATAAAAAATATTTAAATGAAACATTTCAAAGGATGACATAAAACGTGTGTGTGTGTGTGTGTGTGTGTGTGTGTGTGTGAATTCATCTCTAGAAATATGTGTCTTTAAATTCTGTAGGGTTGCCACAATCTAAAAGACACTGGAATAATGGAACCCCAGAGGTAACAGCATGATACCTCTTGCCATGGAGAAAAGTGACAGTTTACAGTGTACCATAGCCAGTGTATTTTTTGGCAACAAAAGGCAAAGTTTGTATCCCACAATGCATCAGTGCAGATTCAGAAGGCAGTACCTGCTTGAATGTCTAGAAAGGCTGCTAATAGAGTCAAAACCAAAATCATTGTGTGGCCTTTCCAGGTATGATAAAATGCCAGTCTGCAGTGCTTTTCTGAAAACTTTTATGGAAGGAATGAGCAGCTCCAGGAAACTCTGATGTTCATTCCCATTTTTACAATATGCCACCTAGGGGATTTTTCAGGGACTATTACAGACGTCACACTTAGTTCCTTCCAGGTTCCTTTGTTAGACTGCCACATGCAGGATGAGACTAACACCTGTCAGCTCATATGCACGAGCCCCTGTCACGGATAGGCAGGGGCATGTTTGGGATGTAAGTCTTGAGGTGCCCGTCCTAGGAGTGAGAGCAGCATGCACCCATCAAGGCCCAAGCCACGGCTCTCTGTTCCTTAACTTACTGCTCCCTAGTGCCTACTTCCAAGCTATTTCTTGTCTCGTTATCCGCTCTTACAAACACAAGAACTCCATGCTGATATCTCCTAAGCTGTCTTCCACCTATGTGAATGGGTCTCAAGCAGAAAATTAACTTAAAACCGAATTCCTGTCCTCTGCGTTCCTCACCTGCCAGCCCACACTGCCTGCCCTGCTTCTCTATTTCCAGTCTCAGTGAATGGTGACAGCCACACAGCACCCACTTTTTCAGCCTAGAAATCTGGGTGACAGCCTGGCTCTTCTCCTCACTGCCAGATTGAGCTTGAGGCCACATCCTGCTATTGTTCCCACCTCTTTCTTCAGTTATTTTCTGTCTACACCCCTCCCCATGTGAGATACTCAACATGTCTCCTGGGACTGCTGTGACATCTTCTTTACTCTGGCTCAAGCCAGCTTGTCTCCTCCTTGAACTTTCTTCTTAACCACTGCAAGACAAATGTGAATCCAGCCATGTCACCTCCCTGCTAGGATCCTTAGGTGGCATCTGACCATCTACAAGTTAACACCAATGACTTGGCAGGCCACTCCCATCCATTCCACTCTGTGTAGCGTCCCCTCTGTCCCACTAAATGATACATCTTTCCAAAGCTATCATATTTCCTGAAGTTCCCTCTGCCTGAAATATCCATTCTCCATAATATTTTAAAATTTGAGATAACATTTTTAAGCAAGATTGTACATTTTTTAAAAATGTGAATACTGGGACTTCTCCTTAAAAACCAGATCTAGCTGCTTAACATTTGCATTTTCACACAAGAACACTTGGCCAGAATGTCAGGCAGCCAGACCTTGAGGACAGAAACTCAACTATTCAATTCATACCCCTCTCAAGCCCTGCTTATTCACTTATTCTTCCTTTCTGTGTGCTATTGACATTTGAATTTGCAACAACTCAACGACAGAAGTGCAAAAGTTTAAAACTATCTTGTATCAATGAATGGCAGAGTTTCTAACACATGGGACAATAAAAATAGTGTGACTTGGGGCTACTTTGATAAACAAGAAATCCTGCCATGTGAACTATTCCAAGGATAAGGAGTAACACATTCAGTAGGATAAAGTTATAGCTACTTAAGTCTTGCAGGAGAACGTGAACTGGGGAAAGAAGTTTCATTTCAGAATATGAATATTAAAACCTGAGTGTGCTGGTAAACAAGAAGAGTCAGCCCAGATTTTAATATAATTAGAGTGCTTCAAGAAGAACCCTTCTGTTTAAGTGACAAGCTCTGCATTGGCAGATTTCCCAACCCTAAGAAATACTTTAAGATATCTAGAAGGAGCAACGAGGGTGAGTCAGAGACTATAAATATGTCTGCAGACAAGACAGACTTTCTTGGGAAATGAGAAAGCTTCAAGGGGCTTCGCACAGGTGAGCCAATGCCAGCTCACCCTTTGCTCTCTCGATTAGGCTCATGCAAGCCCGGCCAAGGCAGAGACAGCAACACTTGTGTGGGCTATCCTGTATTTTGCAGAATTTGTAACACAGAGACTGAAGCCGGCACATTCCACAGCTGATTAGAGGAATTGGAGCCCTGATTTCCTCTAATTTTGTTTCCTATACCTGTATGCTGAAAGAATCACATTTCACTTTCTTTAGTGGCCTGGTTTCTTATTTTCAGAGAAAGACAAAATTATCTTTGGACAGCTTCACTGTTCAGGCTTTGCCTCTATTAAACCTGATCACTATCATGTGACTGATGATTATGATTACTAGGATATTAAGATTGTTGCGTCCAACCCAGCAGAATAGTGCCTTCTGGTGAGCATTGCAGTGAAATGCTTTTAATCTCATTCTTACCAGAAGATTCACACACAAAAATAAGTAAGCAGGGTATTTGACATTCAACATTTACAGTATGACCTAATAGCATTAAAAATGTGTACTCTCTTGGATCAAGTTCCTAATCTATGAGTTCTAAAGGAACGCAGGCAAGTCATTGAATCTCATTGTATCAGTCTCCTTATCTGTAAAATGGAGGTAATAATAGTGCCTTCTCTTTGTATTGTATTTTATTGAGATTTAAAGAATTAATACAAGTAAAATCTCTAAAAAGTGCCCAGGATATATACATTAGATATGTCAGACATAGTCCTAAGTACTGAATCCCCACTGGTAAACAAAATAGAAGGCATGGTCTTACCTTCATGAAGCTTAGGCTAGTAGCTAGTTCAAAGATTATAAAGTATCCCCTAGCTACTTTTTTTTTTAACCTGTTCCAACCAGGTCATTTGAATGCAAGACAAACTCCTCACCCTGATGACAGCCTCTTCTTTTTTCTCTGGCATAGAGATCATGCTCTTGGCCAAAGATATGCTCTGGTAGAAGCACAAAAGCTGGTGACATGACCATGGAAGACATCAACAACCAGCCCGTAGAATGAGAGGTGCTGGCTTGGTAACAGTACCACTATAGCTTTTATAAAAGATCCGGAAAGCTGCTAGGGCACCTGTGGCAGTTGTTTGTGGATATGTACCTCCCTTTTCTAGTGACATGTTAATGACAGACTTTGCATTATGATTTGCTTTGGTCACTGAAATGGATCTAGCTTGGCATTTGCCACTTCCAGAGAGAAGCCTTAATAATAAGCATACAAAGGGCTGACCAGATAGCTCAGTGGACTAAACCATCTGCTTAGGCAGAACCCAGTAGCCAGGGTTCAATCTCCAGCATGATGTGCCAGCCCCACCCTGGGGCACGCTGAGAGGCGATTGAGAGTGGATGTGGCAGTGCCCCCCTCTAATGCCAGCTCTTGGGAAGCTGAATATGGGTAGATCACTACAAGTCTGATCTATGTAGTGAGACCCTGTAGATCCTGTACTAAATAGAAACAAAAAACAGCATACAGCTAAGTATGGTGGTTATTTTCTACTTTTGAGATTACGAAAACATAGCAAATTGAAGCCTCTCTCAGACTAGGTCTCCCATAGATTTCAATGCACAGAACTCCTGTTAGATAGAGTTTATGAGTGAGACATCTCTTCACTGTTAAAGCTACTAAAAGATTTTGGCTATTTTTCATAGAGCGTAGCCTATCATAATCTACCTCCTACATCATGCACACGTACATCTGGTTGCTACGGCAGCCAGAAAACCCTACTACACCAATCTTTCAACCTGGGTTCCCAGAATTACTTAAGAATGTTAGTTGGTTGGTTAGTTAGTAAATTACTTTTTTGCTTTATGACTTTAGTGGTCCCATTAGTGGATCTAGCCTTGTTTTTCCCTGGGAGGGGCATAATCTCTGAATGTAAACCTGCCTCTGAGATTAAGGTTCAGCTCGCTATTCCTTAGCTTGTGAACTTCAGCACACAAATCTGTCTGATCCTCAGTTTCATTTGCTAAAGCAGGAGGAGGAATACCAATTTATTAGCTAAAATGGTAAGAACGAGGTTAAAAGCATTTCACCGAAAACTCACCAGGAGGCACTATTCCACCGTGTTGGGCTCAATGATCTTAACATACTAGTAATCATAGTTATCAGTCATATTGTTATGGTTTGTGTCTAGTTGTTCCCCCGAAGCCTTATGCAGTCATGGGTGGACTTCTAGAATCTGTGATTAACTCATGATCCTCTGGGATTATGGGTGTGAGTGCTGCACCCATCCTGGGGGTGACAGCCGGGGTGCCACGTAAGGGAGCCAGCCTTACTCTCTGTTGCCATTGATGCAACTTCTCCATTTCCCTCTTGCTGTTCTGCTGCTGCCCACTGCCACGTGCTACTCTGCCTTGGAGCCAGCCAAGCATGGACTAAAGACGCCAGTAACTGTGGGCTAAATCTTGCCTTCCTTCATTTCGAATGTGAGGTTTTCATCCCAGCAACGAGACAAGAGTGACTGAGACACATACGACAGCAATCAGTTATAATAGAGGAAAATTAGCTAAAATGATAGTGATGTCGAGATATGCCCAGGCTGGACCCAGTGCATGATCTCAGCTCTCTGTGAGGGTGAGGCAGGGGAATCACAGGTTCAAGCCCAGCCTTAGCAACTTATGTACTTAATGAGACCATGAACCAAAATATATTTTTAAAAAATCTATCTATCTATCTATCTATCTATCTATCCATCCATCATCTAGTTGGTACAGGGTCTCACTCCTGTCTCACCCTCCCCAGTGCTGGACTTACAAGTGTGTGGCACCACAATCAGTTTCAGTGGCCAACTCCACACAGGGCCAGCATGGCACACAGTACTGGGGAACGAACCATGGTCCTTGTGTTTGCCAAGTAGGTACTTAGGCCATTAAGCTATCTCCCTAGTCCTATATACATATGAGACTAGGGATGTAACTTAGTGTAAAGGCTCTGGGTTCAATCTGCAGCACTAACCAAACAGTCAGCTGAACATATATCAATTTGTTGTTAGTAAACGTTTGCCAAGCTCAATACTAATACATAAACCACTCTCGGTTCTTAAGACCCCAGGAGCAGGTCCAGCTACCTGTGTACCATAGAACCTGTGAAACATTCAGCCTCTGACAACAACAGACCCAGCTGCAAAAGTGTGAGCTCTATATGTGGTCAGCTTGGAGTAATAGAGACTTCTGGTCTTCCACTGTTATGTCCTCTCTCAAAAATTGCTGTTAATCCAAGAGTTATTTAAGAAGACACTTAGCAACTTGCCTCACTTTCTCAAGAGAAGCATTTGTTCATGTTACAGAATATGGTGATAGTCCTTAAAATACAGTGCTCAGGGAAAATAGCTCTCATTCATTCACAAATATATAGAGAATTTTTATTTAAAGAGTATGTAAATAAATGCACTTATCCTCAAGCTGCATGGACAGATGCTTGATCTGTCACACCCAGTAATTTACAATAGCCAGAGGCTTCACTGGCCCTGAAAACCTCAGGGCAAAGTGGATTTGGGGAATGCAGAACACCAGGCAAATGACCTTTATCAGTGTCCCTTATTACTTTGACAGCTTCCTCTGTCTTCCAGGAAATTTTACTGGACAACAGAGCCTGGTTAGTTTTAATCATTTGTTCATCTAGTCATTCAGCAAGTGTTTTCTTTTATCCACTTTGTGCCTGTTACTCTTATAAATATGCAGATACAAAATAAATAGGTTGCTGCTCACAAGACACTTACACATCTGAGGGAAGCAGGTGTGTGTGCTTACAGAATTCCCTACATGTTTCTCACCCACAGCCTTGGGGTTCGTGTCCATCCAAGATCCTTGAAGATGAGAAGGAAACATGCCTCATTAGCTTTTGTGTTTCCAGTACCTTATGTCATACCTAGAAGATGGAGGAAGTCTAGTAAATGTTCAAGGAAAATAAGTAAATATCAAAGATAGTGATGTTAAGCTCAAGTGTCTGTGCTATAGAGTAATAATATCAGTAAGCTTCTCTTCTGGAGAGGTAACAACTTGAATTTGCAGACCAAAAACTAGAAAAGATGAACTACAAGGATAGCCAATATTTTTTCCCTAGCCCTCCAAGGTCAGTGAGGACTCAGAACATAAGAGAACCTGTACTGTAACACCCTGTAACTCAGTGGCATCCCAAATTTTCTGATTGTGGGGTGACAGAGGAAAGTGATCAATGATGTACAGTGTGTCTAATGAGAGTCACATACAGAAAAAATATTTTCTCAGGCTTTCAAAGAGAGCAAACTAGTCAAGCAATGGCCATGACTCATCCAGAGGGCTGACACTGACATAAGATCTACAAACTGCTGTACATGGTTTCAGGCTAAATCCTGAAGGGATCTGACTGACCTTCTCATATACAAAGGTTACATCTTTTGTTATATAGGTCTTGATTTACCTTGGTCTTAACCATCCAGCAGAAAAGATTACAAGGTATAAAAAGTAAAGCTATATTAATATGCTGAGCTATAAAATGCCAAGTCACCAACTTCTGACATGGCCAGTTCTGCTGTTAACCCACTACTATTATGGACTATCAGATGATATTGGATTATTTTGATAAATTCATGCACCTACAGTATTAAATGGCAATGGAAAACCCATCTGTGACTAAACAAAACAAGCAAGGAGGATATAAATGAAGGACTACTATGTGGTGAAAAAAATAGGATAAATATATGGCTACTTTCTCTTAGTTCATGAGAAGAAAGATTTGTACTAATAGTGCTTAGACAAGATATCATGTCTGCATCTTGTACTCTGAATAACTACTATGAAGACAACAACATGCAATATATTAATTATTATAACCAATTTTGAAACCGTCTCATTGCTATTTCTTTCTCATTAAAATTAATAAAATTATATTAAAAAAAGAAAATGAGTAACTACCAGGAAATAGATGACCTAGCTTTGGTGTTCAGTTCCTTCCCCCAACACATGAGAAGGAAGGCTTGGGTCACAAAACACTGTCAAATACAGATCTGTATTTGTTGTCAAACTCAGAGGAGAGCAAAGTTGAAGTAAATGCAGAACACAAATCGCTTCTGAGTAATAGCAATTGGCTTTCCACACAGTGGGGGTAAGAAAGCACTACTTGCTGAGGAGTGCTTCTAGCCTTGCCAAGGGGACCCTGAGAAGGCGACCCTGCAGGCAAGCTCCCCACTTTTGTACAGGCTATTATATGAGATTTGTTGAAATGAGTGGAGGAAAAAATGGAGGCAAGACATGCAGGTCTCTACTCTCACTCGGAAATATTTTCTTCTCCCTCTTAGCCTCTCCTCAAGGAAGGGCTAAATAGACTCCCTTTTTAAATTGTATGCATTTATGCAACAAACTCAGAATGGATAAGCATTTGTTTTCCTAATAAGAAGGAGCTTAAAAGAGAAGAGAGAAGAATCTAAAAGAAAAGGGAAGAAAATAAATAATAAATAAAGGAGAAGCAGTGTGGAGACAGGAAAGGGCGTAGCAGGGATGTTTGCACTCTTACTACCGTCACCCACTCGTCTCTAAGGTGCATCGTATGCCTCATGGTGTGCTTAAGTAGCAAAGGAGATGAAGTATTATTTAGTTATTTCTTATTCAATATTCATTAAAAACAGCTGATAAATAGGGGGGAGGGGGGCGCTGAATGCCTGCCTGCCTCCTTGACTCTTATATTGAAAAACCAACCCCCAACGTGGTAGCAGCTAGAGGTAGGAGCTTCTGTAGTTGTTGAGCTCATAAGGGTAGGGTCTTCATTAATGGAATCAGTACCACTAGAAGAGAAATTCTGGAGAGCTGACTTGCCCCTTAGACCATGCAAGAAGGATAAAGTGAAAAGACAATGCTCAAAGAAAGAGCACCAAAGTTCCCAGCATTTGATATAGGATTTCCAGTTGCTAGAACTATGAGAAATAAGTGTTCATTGGTTATATGGCAGAAAATTTGTTATAGAAGGCCCAGCAGACCAAGCTACATGCCTGTTCTTTATTATTCCTTATCTCAGAACTTTGCTCCAGACACTATCCCTGAAGCTAAATAGGCATGGACCGGCCCCTCTGTAACTTACATTCTAGCAGGCAAAACAGATAACCCACAACTAAACACACAAGCAAAATGATTAAAGATTATTTTGAATGCACTAATGGTGAGGTAAGAGTATCTGGGGAAGAAAAAAACATGCTGGCTGAAGAGTGTACATTTGAATGGGAGCCTGAACTATGAGAAGCCAGTCGCGACAAGCTGCGGGCGGAAGAGCATTGTGCGAAGGCGGCTGAACAAGAGCAAAGAGGCTGAGGCAGGAATAAGTTTGAGATGTAAAGATGGCAGACTGGTGTAACTAGAAGGTAGTGATGAAACAGTAGAGGGACAGGAGCCAGATTCTACCAAGCCTTGAGAGTGATAGCAGAACTCTTAGGGGTTTTTTTGTGGACATAATGAAAGTCACTGAGGAGTTTTAGGCATGGGATCCACAGGGTCTGGAGCAAAGCACCACGGGACTTGGTAAGTGCTTTATAGTCAGTTACATCCTTAAGCATTCATGGCATGGTAGCCATCTGTGTTGTCCGTCGGACTGATGTACGTAAATGTGCTTAAGGGTGAATGAAACAGAATTAACTGTTCCAGAGGAAAGCCCAGGATGTCAGTCAACCCTGCTTCTAATGTGGTTGGCCCTTTGCTTCTTGTTACAGGGAATAAAAAGGCTACTCAGCTCGATGTAATCTTTATATAGCGTTTTCTAAGCATTATTATTAGAAATGTCAAGGACTTCCAGCAAAGGATGCGGAGAAGACAGCACAGCTGGGCTCATGAGCGCCGCCTTGGGTGCTGCCACACTGCCCCCTGCTGGGTGTGATAGGTGTGAATGCCCAACCCTTCCCACCCTCGCCTCGCCATCCCCACTGTCGCTGAACTATTTGCACCTTGCTTCTTCTCTCCCACACCCTGTTAGCACTATTCTGTTTCCGGTTTAATTGGAGGAAAGGTGTTACCAAAATCTCAGCCGTGCTCCCAGCAACAGTCTAGGCTTTTGCTAGCACCCGTATTTCTTTCACCTTCCTTCCATTCCCGTCCCTTCTTTTAACTTCCAACTGAAATTGTTTACAATCCACGGTGGTAGAAAAGCATAGTTTCTGCTACAGAATGTGGAGGATCGGTACATTTCAGTGTGGGCATGCGTACTTGTAAGAGCCTGACAGTATTTGTTTATAAGAGAGTTATGGCATGTCTTGGATCCCCCAATTGGCAAGGCTGCTAAAATGCTTTTCATGATGCTGCAGCCCTACTAGCTCATGTTTTTGTTTAACAGACAGTGTCTTTCTTCCATTTTCTGAGAGTGTCTTACACGCCAGCCAGTGCCAGGTGGTAAGGAATATTCTCTCAGGCTGTAACAAAAAGTCTAAGAAAATCAACTTAATAAAAGACTAGTTTTGGTTCATGGTGTCCATCCACAGTCACTTACTTGGTTGTTTTGAGGCACTGTGGTAAAGGTACAGAGCATGGAGGCAAGAAGCGGGAGAGAAAACCAGGAAGGAGGGGCCGGGGTCCCAATGTCTCCTCAAGGATGTGTCTGCAATGACCCCAGCCCGCCTCAGATGCCACCACTGGCTGCTAAACCTTCAGCACGTGGGCCTCTGAGGAATATTCAGATTTGAATCCTAACAGATCTGCTCCTGCCCTCTCAAAGCAAGCATCCCATGAAGTGGCTGGTAGGCCACAAGGGAGCACAGTGAAGGAGAAGCTTTGCTCCAGAAGCGAAGCAGGAATTTCTGTAGGAGAACTGAAATACAAATGTCAAAGTGGTTGTGACACAGCCTTGGGAAGACCTAGTAGAGGAGGATTTGTAAGGAGGCTGGCTGGCACCATCACTAACTGCTTTAACTTGGGCTAGAGGTCTTTACTTCTGACTCTGTTTTCTAGTAAACAGAGCTTGTGAAATGGAGAGCAATCTGCATGTATAGAGAAAGTAGCAGGGCGACTGTCGGCAGCTGCCCTCGGGCCAGCCTGTGGGACTCAGAATCTACCACTTACTCTCTAGGTTATCTCCCTATTCAGTTTTCCCACCTACAAAGTGGAATAAAAATATTGGCTACGTGGTAGTGTTACGATAAGCAACCAATGTTTATTAAGCATTTAGAATAGTCCAAGAAAAGTTAGTAGCACAGGGTGATGCTGGCGACAGCTAGTTCTAGCAGCCTCCTGCAAAGCAATCTGGAAGAGTGATATTGGCCCCAAAGGAATGATGTCTTTTCACCTTTGCTCCTTCACTCCTACAAAAAAAAAAAAAAAAAAAAAAAACACCTTCTTGAGGTCATGGCCAAATACTTCCCACTAGCACTAGGAAGATGAAGAAAACAGTAACACCTGACAGCTGACATTAACAGCCACCCTGTCTTCCTCTGAGACCTGCTGACTGCTGAGGTCAGGTGGCCCAGGGGAAGCTGAGCCATTTGGGCAACAGCCAGCGAGCAGTTTGGAAACCAGGTGTTACCTAAGCCCTGCTCAACCATAAATGGGTTCGAGTTTTCATGTGAATGCTCTTTTGGATCCCATGCTATTCCACTGAGTAGCCTTCGCACTAGTTTTGGCTTCATAGTTTCTCGTAACAAGGATGCTAAAATTGATTGTATGACCATTCCTTGTGTTTGCTGGACACTTAAGGAAGTTACCACACTTGAAATTCTGTAATCCTTCAATTGAAAAAATATCTATATTTGTTAAGTACCTGCTACCTTCAGGACACAAGAGGAAATAAAATATAGTCCCTGTCTCCACCAGCTTTTGTCAGACAGTTCCAGCACAGACGCTGAGGGTCACCATAGGACTAAGCAAAAGTCATTGTGGGAATACAGAGAAGACTGCCACGCAGAGGCTGCTTCCCAGGGGAAGACCTGCCTAAAACTATCTGGGCCAGAGAAGTATATCAGTGCTGGGATTCCATGAGCACTATTGGCCATGAGGAGCTTCTCCTCCCAGGTCAGGGGAAGCCTTCATGTCCCCTCATTATGGCGTCATCACCTCCGTTTGCCCCTCCACAGAGTCCCGCCCTCCATCACTGTGGGCTTTTGGTGAATAGAACTTCTAAGCTGCAGACCACGTCCAGCTCTTGAGCACAGAGCAGAAGCAGTCCCTCCCTGGATTGCTGTGGCCTCACTGGCATTCCTTTGGCCACTGTCACCTGGACTCTGTTCTCTTACAACTCTGGGTTTCTCTCTCCTGTCTTGGCCAAGGACCCATCTCTTGGCAGGAAGCTCCTCAGGTGGAAATCAGCCCTCACTCTTCTCTGGGGAATGCAGCTTTCAGCCTGCACCCCACACCACAGAGAGAGGAAGATGGGGCTCTAAGGGGAGTGAAGAAAGAAGTGGGCAATTTAAGAGATCACACACACATGCCTGGGCACATACACATGCACAAGCACACCCACACACACACATACAGGCATATCAACACACACAATATATCATGAGCACTGTAGCAATATAAAGGATGCAACTGCCTTTAAGTCACAATTAGGTCCCCAGCAGGTTTTTGGCCATGCAGCTTCTCTAATCCCTATGAGATACAAAGATCAGACAGACTGGACGTTTTCACAGACCTTCAGTGAGATCGATGGCATTGTTTCTGGGTGGCTGACACTGCCATCACTTCTTTGCCCAGAGGCCAACTTGAGAATGTGTTTCAGTCACCCGACATCCTTTCTTTCATTGTCACAGTTCTAAGACGACACTAGGGAGCTATATATAAAAACAGTATACAATCACAGCACAACCACTTCTGCACCACTCTTTCCTGCTTGACTGGAAAGTGAGCCTAATTGTAACCCTATGTTACTACCAGTGTTATTTCAGAAAGAAGAGAGAGAGAGAGGGAGAGAGAGAGAGAGAGAGAGAGAGAGAGAGAGAGAGAGTATTGTTGTGTGGGAAAAGTAAAGACAAAAATCAAGGAAAAAGTTGAGTTCCAAAATTTGTTTTTACTTTTTAAATATAATTTGAGTATAGAAGAAGCAGGATTAACTCAGGGATAAAAAAAAAAAAAAAGCACACACCTATTCATAGAACCAGTCTACAGCAAGATCAAGCCACATGGTCTTAATTTTATTAGCACCAGGCTCTAGGCAACCAATGAATTAAGAGACGAGAAAACATAATAATCAAATATGGTCATACAAAGTCGGTACCTACTTCCATAATGGCAATTTTCAAAAGGCCAAAAGAGCATTTTGAAGTGCTTTTTCTTCAAGACACTTACTGACAATTCTGCCTTCATATTGACAGATGGATTCATTTATTTCCTTCCTCTGTATCCATCCAGACCCTGTCTGGGAGGTGGGAGGAGTTATTTATATAAATGTGAACCGGGAGGGAGGCGACCACAGCTGGCTGCATAATTGCATGCAGAATTCTGGCACCTCTTGCTTCGTCCTTGGCTGCCTCCCCACCATGCATCCTGATACCAGAGACACAAAATTATGAATAAACAAATAATTGGCCCAGCATCGACAGCACACGACACATGTTTTTCATGAACATTAAAATTCACTTTTTCAAATTTGGAAGAAAATTAAACCGGGGCTCTGGCATTAATTTCCATTTGTCTTCCTCCTGGCAGCCTGAATTGTTTATTTCTATGATGTGGAAAAGCCTAACTCTCTTCCGTATGTTTTGCAAACCTAATCCATTTTCTAGGGAAGCCCTGGCTGTCTTTACTGCTTCCTTGCCTAGATTCTGATTGACAGTTGTAGTCAGCTCTTGTTTCTTGTCACTTTCTGCATTCCCTGTGTAGGGTCAGGGTAGAGTATAGTGTTCAGTACAGCCTTTCTTTTCTTGAGCAATGCTCAATAAATCCTTCTTCAATGAGCAAGTATCTTGGAATGCTACAACTGATTTCTTGATCAGAATTTGAAATTTCCACACATTTATCACCGACATCAAACTTGTCACCACTCACTGCCTTCAATGTATAGATTTTCCCCTTACTTCTTCACCCATCTCAGATGAAGTTCTAGCCACACTAGCCTTCCTGTTAGTTCACCAAATACATTCCTGCATCAGGTCAAGGCATTTTAAAAAGTCCTTCTTCGCAGTGTATTTTGCATGTGTTCATTAATGTAGACAATTAAACAGACACATCTCCTTTCTTGAAGGACACATTACTGTGTGGACAGCAGCCTGGTATTTTCCATCTGTCTCTTTGAACTGGAGTTTAATTTGGGAGTTTAAAGAAAAGTTATTTTGGCACACACTACAATCATAAAAAAGATAATAGTCAAGACGACTGCTTGAGGGTTGACCAGTTAGCTCAGCAGATTAAAATGTCTGCCACAGACCAGGGTTTGATCCACAGTGTGCTGTGCCAGTCCTGCCCACAGAGCATAATGAGACAGCAATTGAGACTGGGTGTGGTGGCACATGCCTTTAATCCCAGCTTATGGGAGGCTGAAAATGAAAGGGTCACTATGAGTCAAATCTGTGTAGTGAGACCCTATAGACCCTGCACTAAGTACATTAAAAATAAAAAAGACTACTGTTTGAAAGGTATCAAGACTGCGATAATAGAGGAGAGGGAGCAAGCTGAACTCCAGTACAACCAAGGCAACTGGGTATCTACAGAGTAAGGGATAAGGAGTCACTAGATAGCGATGACTAAGAGGG
Organism: Myocastor coypus; assembly: GCA_004027025.1. Lineage (NCBI taxonomy): Eukaryota > Metazoa > Chordata > Mammalia > Rodentia > Myocastoridae > Myocastor > Myocastor coypus. Next base: position 23,887 of record PVJA010007933.1, on the reverse strand, counting down.
TACGTCACGTGTGTACTTGGGGATGGTTATTCTTGCCAAAGTAAATGGACAGAGTTCTTGCTACAGGAAGGCAAAGGATTTGTGCACCAGAAATGGGGGATGAGGAGCTTGATCAAATAGTGAGGGTGACCAGATGTCCAAAGATGAAGATTGCCTTTAACAGGATTATTACTGTGCTTGATGTGGAAGGGTAAAGTCCTTACAAACAAGAGCTGTTTGAAGAGGACTCAGAGTCATCTGGCAACTTTGGTGATGATGGAACTCTGTCAGAAACCATTCTCAGCTTTTTCTAGGTCTATCAAGCAGACACAATAATAGAACAGACTGCTGGCTATTGGTTATTTTAAGACAGGGCATCCTTGTTGCTGAAATTCTAAATGTAAAGCACTGACACTGCACGTTCATAAATGTGTTCACTTCTGCGTGAAGCCCTAGATGCAACCAGTGTTACCACATTGAAGTTGTTGCGTTTTTTTTTTTCTTCTTGCTTCAGTCTATTTTTCGTATTGCTCACCCTCAGGATAAATATCTCTTTTAATTTTTAACCAGAGATAACAAGACATAGGAGCTCTCTGTTTCAGTTCTACAAACTTAGATTGGTATGGTGAGGGGAATTCTCACCATAGTTGGACTTTAGGCTGGATGCAGAGGCTGACTTTACATTGTTCCACAAGGCAGGAACTACATGCATATTATGTTAGTAGACTGTTTAATTCTAACGTTACTGAGCAAACAGGTCTGAGAGAATCCAAAACATGAAGAGGCAATGAGGACCTGTGTACATCCTCAGTATCGAAGCCTCAGGATTCTGTTTATGCCGTGACTTCATCCAATTTTGCACACTGACATCCCCCTCAGTACTTTACTTTTCTGTTTACACTGCCTGTTCTTTAAGATCCACATTTCAGTCTTTAGAAAGACTACAAATGAATGACCTGAACCCAGAGGTTCGCTCCGCAGAACGGTGGTAATAGGTGTGCTGTAGAAGACACTTATGCTCTGTAGTACTACTCTCAGACAATGGGAAATAAATTAAAATGAAAATCTTGAACAATTGGAATTTCCCAGAAGCTCCTAAAAACACAGTTCATTAGCAGAAGCTTCTCTGACTGACTCAACTTGTAGCACTGACCATAATACTTTCCAAAACACATGAGATTCATAGGCACATCATTTTTCTACAACTCTACTGCCAGTGATAATTTTTTCCTTACTCTAGTGTATTCTGCCTGTTCTCGGGAAGACTGTGACTATCAGAATTCATGTCTTTTTATGTTTATATTTACTACAGAGGTACCTTGCTAAACATATGTAGAATTAAATAAAACTATAAGCTTAGATAAGACCTTTACCTTTTCCTTTCAAAAGTAGAGAAAGAAATACAATCTGAAAGTGTGCTTTGGTTCACCACAATTTAGTCCAAAATACAGACCAGTGAGGTAGGATGATGATGATGAGGATGATGATGATGATGATGATGATGATGATGATGATGATTATTATTATTATTATTATTATTTTCCTTCCTGTATACCTTTATACTCTTTTTTTCTTGAAAAAATAACTTTTAAGCTGGCACTTCCTTTAAAATGAATCCTGGTCTTTGCCTGTTGAACATCACTGCATACAAAGGTAATTAAGTGATCTTTAAATTCTTTATTTCTTAAGCAGGTGCTTCACCATGTATGTCATAGATATCAGTATCAAATATGCTGAGTCTCTGAATGATCAGAGATGGTGCTGTAGACATAACCAGCCCATAAGTAGTCCAATGTGGGGCTCATAAGATCAAGGAGATTCTACCACCATAGAACAATTATTAAACTGTGAAAAAAAATTAAATAAAGTAAAATGTGGAAAATAATATTGATACAACGCTATTACCTCAGATATACCCCAATCCATTACTAGATGTTGCTATGTTGTCCTTTACAGTCAAAGTGAAAGAGGTAGAAATAAGAGGGGAAAGAAAGAAAACACAGAGGATTTAAATGAAAAAAAAAATCTAAGGTCTAGCAGTTTTTATAATCTTTCTTTGAAAACTAGAAGAAAGGGTCTACAAATATTGGACTTTCACTTTACTTCTCATGTATTTCAAGCTCTCTGTGAAATCTTAAACTATTTTTAAAAACAAGCACACATGGTAATTGTTACACTTTGCTGCCCACAAACACAGTGATATGTGTGGCCTGCTGGGTGCGTTTTCATATAGACCTTGAGATTTCTCCTGCTCCTGCATTGAACTTAAAATCATCACAGCTTCATTCATTTACGTAGCCATTCAAGTAGTTTTAGCGGGTTTTTTTTTTTTTGTTTTTTTGTTTTTTTGTAGTGGGAATAGATCTCAGGCCCTTATATTTGCCACGCAGGCATTATGCCACTGAGCTATATCCCAGGCCCAACAATGAAAGCAGTTTTGAAGACCTATTGTAGCACCACTTGGGTAAGAGCTAAGCCACTAATAAATGATGATGTTACTCATCTGAGTATTATAAAGGCATAGAAATAAATCTAGAAACGAAGACTGACAAAATATAACTAGTCATAATCACTGATTTAGAAGAAAATCTATCTCTAACAACTTCTTGGTTGACTTTTTAAAACTCAAACATTATGTTCACACTAAAAAATAAAAATTTATAGCTTAAACCATTTTAATTGATGTTGACCTTATTAATATATCTTATGGTACTACATAAAGTTTGTTATGAAAGAAAAAGAGCTCTGCTTTTTTTTTTTTTGATGGTACCGGAGGTTGAACTTAGGACCATCAACTTGACAGGCAAGCGCTTATTCTACTGAGCTATCTCCCCTGCCCCAAGCTCTTCTTTTACTAATGCATAAAAATAACTAGCTTACCCTTCTGACTTCCCCAAGTTTTGGTCATATAGTCCATATGTTTAAAAACTTTATATTCCTTAGCATGTGTGTGCTGGATTTAGTTAAGTATATGCTAATGCACTACTACTTTAGGTACATGAGAAATATTACTCAAGAAAATGCTAAGAAACCAAATAAGAGTAAGTACAAACAAAATTTGTAATTTTTTTTTTCCTTCACATTAGTGAAGCACCTGGTATCCCTTCTTGGAGTTCTTATATTTAATCTCACTGGCTCAGTACTTATCTCTAAGACTGAATTATTTTATGCTTTATCATCTATTCCAGGATATTGTTTTATAGTGTTGCCTACTCCTACAGCATATAAACCTGTTTAAAGGTCACTTGCCTTGAACGTGTTTACTCATTTTCGTGTTTGCAGATAGACTACGTGAGAGCTCTTTTTCTTGGGTTGTGCTTACTCACCTCAGGTTTGCTTGTAAACATTTGTCCGCCACTGCATGGCTGTTGCATTTGTAACCGGTCATAAAGTTTTAGATAAGAAGCTTCAGGAAACATTTGTGCTGAAGATAAAGGATGTAGCACTAAAGAAATGACTAAATGGAAAACTATCTTTACTGTAAGCAAATGCCACCCACCCTGTTCTCCTTGAGAATGATTTTACACGTAAAGAAGACAGTGATAACTCAGCGAAGAGCACAGTTCTAAATTACTTCCACTTTTATGTTCAATTGAGAAAGAAGTGGCTGCAATTTCTATATGTGTCTATCAAACAATTACAAAACTGCTTCAGCCATAGTACTTGAAAGCTAACTAGATTACTAACATCTGAGTACAGTACTTCACGTAACGTGTTTTAAAAAGTTTTAGCAAAAATAGGAATTCAAATGTTTGTTGAAGAAATAATAGTGGATTTATGAATGAATGACACTGCATGCCATTTTTCAACACTAGCATAGATACTTCCAAGTGGAGCTATCACTCTGAATGCTAAATACATACAAATCATTAGAACTTCTCTATACTCTTTGAAGTCTCAGCTTTCATGGTGCAAAACTCTGCCACCCTGAAGTAGTTTCATATATTTTTACTTTCCTGGGGCTCCTTATCTTAATGGTAAGCTCAATTAAGACAGCCTGACTTCTGACATTTCAAATTCATTTTGTACATGACATGTGGGTGATAACTTTCTTTATACTCCCATACGAAGCTCACTGAACTTCATGCTTTATCATAAGAGTTTTAAGTTGGGGATTTTTCACCTATTATTCCTTAAAATATTTTTATGACTCTCTACTTCGGTTACCCCAATTTGGCGAAGGTAGATAACCAAGAATTGAACTCAGGACCTCAGGGTGCTGTGCTTCTTTATTAGCAATCTCCAGGCATCAAGGTACTAGAGCGAGGACTCCAGCCTGGGAGTCCACATATAGGAAACCAACTTGTCTGCAAGGAAACATGCGGCCCCACGAAGACACCAAGATCTCTGGAGGAGGGCCCAGGAGAGACAGTTGCATAACTGACAAAAGTGGCATCCCTACCCCTCCCTGACAACAGCCCCATCCCCTCCTCCAGCCCTTGTGGGTTCATCCTGAGGCACCAAAGATATAGCCCACCACAGTCAGAAAGGTAAGAGAGCCGAGTGTGCTCTCCTATCATGCATATATCTACAAAATGTACTCAATTCATACATCGATGCACAAGGTTCAAATTATTTGCTAGAAGAACCTTTGTAGACATACCTGTATGTACCAGCCTAGGGCTGGTTTTGCCCACGCACTGAACTAATATCATCTTGAATATTCTAACTTAGGGAGACATCTGGGTTCTAGGCAGGTTCTCTCTCTCCAGCCAGCAAGCAGAGGTGCTAGTGGTCTCACTCTGCAGTCTCCTCTCTTAAGGATCACTGTCCGTGCTTCCTGTTGTCCAATGTTTCAAAATCATTATTTCATATATTTGGTCTCATTTTATATTTGGTAAAGGTAGAAAAGTGAATTAATTCATCACTCCATGATGCCAGAAAGTGGGATTACTATTGTGTAATCTTTGAATTATCACAAATTCTCAGGAATTAAGTTATTCAAAGGAGATAAAGTGTTTTGAAGGAGTAACTCTAAGAGACTTAAGTTCTAGATTGTTTGTTTTTTTAAAAAGCATACACCTTGAGACAAATAAATCTTACAGAAGTTTTCCCAAAGGTCCAGTGGTAGGGAATGTTGAAATTGTCCTTTGTCTCCTAAATGGCTTTACCAAAGGAACACAGTCTTTCCTTAATTCTAAGATTTTTAATACATCAAATTCAAAGATATAGTATTTCATTAGTTATCTATAAACACAATAAAGAATTAATGTATTTGGACAAAAAAGATGGAAAGATTAGTTCCTACAGAATACATCTTTAAAATTAAAATAATTAACAATGAAATATAGCAAGAGAGAGAGAGTTTGGAAGAAATAATAACTTCCATCCCTCATTTTGAAACAATCCAAACACACACGTGGATTAAAGTGCCTGTAAAAAGGTCTAGGGGTCAGGTGTTCCATCCCTGAGCCTACCATGCTGGTCCCACCCCCAGGGTGCTCTGAGACACCAATTGAGACTGAGTATGGTGGCACATACCTGTAATCCTAGCTCACTTCCTTCATATTCTACAATTTACATCTGATATTCAAACACATCGTCTTTCTGAGAGAGTGAGACTTACAAAGTCAACCAATTTAATTTTGATGGGGATGGTTTATAGAGGGTACAGTTTTCCTATTGCTGACTCTATATAGAAAATCTTTCAACCTGTCCATGATTTATGAAAATGGAATTGCATCTTCAATAAAAAAATGCCCAAATTATTTACCTCTAGTTTTATCTAGGAGTAAGGAAGGCACTTTTTCTAAAGAGTTCTTTTTTCTTACCCCTAAGATAATATGCTCTTGAAAGTTCAGCATATCGAACTGCTTCTCAAGCTACCAGCTGAGTTCAGTATGACAGATTGCCAAGGGAAAAGGAAACGTGTTTTCTTCTTGTCATTAATAGTTAATTGTTATTGCAATCTCTGAGGTGGGAAATGCGGGCTAGAGAAATCATATCCAGCCTCTCTAAAAGCGCTGCAGTACTATTAGAAGTGAGCGCAAGGCATAAAATAACCTATTCCCTGGTGGACGAAGTAGAGTCGGCGTGTGGATTTTCCCTTCTCCCCTCTCTAAAGTACTTTCACAAGTAGCCCACGTGGGACAGTAAAGCAGCTTTAATGTTTCATGAGTGCTCTCATGTTTTGGAGCATCACCAAAGCAGGCCTTTGGGGATAGAACACGGACACCCACGGTAGTGCTCCATGCATTGCTGAAGTGTTTCCTTCACTCTCAGTACTAACTCTCAGGCAGTCAAATAGATAATCAGAGCATCATCTAGTAAGACTATGTGTTCATCTTCTAATCTAACAGCTCTGGGGTGTTGGAGTTTCCCCAACTGGTAAAAAGAATGAAAAGAAAAATATGGTTAATAAAGATCAACACGTAGAAGAGAAGAGTTGAACATTTTTTTTCTTTTAAGACAGGATTCCACTATGCAGTTCACATTGGCCTTGAACTCACTGTGTAGCCCAGCTGGGCCTTAAACTTGCAGGGATCTTCCTGCCTCAGTCTCCTAAGAGAGAGCTATAGAATTTTAAGTCACCCTTAGTTTATAGAATGACCAAGATATTGCTTTGACAGTCCTTATCCAGTGAATAATGTAACTTTTAAAGAGTTCTTAACTGAGGTACAGTGAGCTAAAAAAGATAAAAGAGAAACTTCAACGAAAAATCTTGTATCATTCAGTACTAAATAAAATAACATGATTGGACCCAGCAAGCAGGCCTGGTGTGTGTGTGTGTGTGTGTGTGTGTGTGTGTGTGTGTGTGTGTGGCCGCCCTGACCTGGCAGAAACTCATTCCACCCAGGACCAGGCCTGGCATGTGAGTGGAACTTAATCCATCAGAGAGGCCCAGTATGAAAAACCATGGCAGAGCTCCCTGCAGAGAGGCTAGAGACAAGTCCCACCCAGCTGATCCAGGAGCAGAACATCTTGCCAGAATAGCACAGTAGGTGCACTCCAAAGGCTCCAACAGGAAGAAGTGGAGCTCACCAGCCAGACCCAAGCCACACCCACCTGGACAAGTTCGAACTTGGTAGATCCAGATCTGGTTCTAAGGTAAGACCTCTACCAAAGCTCTATACCAAAGGTCAGAAGCCAGAGCTATACAAAATGACAAAGAGAATGAGCAAAATGTGCTCTCAGGCCCTGAGTCCACCCAGAACAAATGCTGGAGACAATAGCATAGAAGAAATTGGAAATACCTCACCTGAATTCTCTGAAATAATAGCGTCTGAAGTGAAGAGACAACTACAGAAAGGTATAGAGGAAATCAGATCAGAACTAATTTCTGAAGTTAAAAAAAAAAGTGATAACTATAATGAAAGAAGTACTAAGTGCTTCTAAAGAACACACTGATTTAAAAAATAGAGGAGAACAGAAAAATAATGGGCAAAACCATTTCAATGAAAGTGAAAATAGACTTTCAGACCTTAAAGATACCATTGCAGCTAGTGAAAACGTGAGAAAAGATCTCTTAAAAGCAGCTAGGATGGAGGAAAAAAATAATTCAACATCTGCAAGATGATGCAAAGATGAACAACATAAAACTAATAGGCATCAATAAGAAAGGAGTCAATACAAATGATATAAAAAGAATATGAGCAGAAGTAATAACAGAAAACTTCCCAAATATGGGAAAACAATGTGACATTCAGGTAACTGAAGCATATAGAACCCCAAATAACATCAATCCAATTAAAACCACGCCCATACATGTAGTAATCAAGATCTCAGAAATCCGGCACAGCTGGGCATGGTGGCGCACACCTGTAATCCCAGCACTCGGGAGGCTGAGGCAGGAGGATTGGTGTGAGTTCGAGATCAGCCTGGGCTACAAAAGTGAGCTCAAGGCCAGCCTGAACTGCATAGTGAGACCCTGTCTCAAAAAGACAAAAAAAAAAAAAAAAAAAAAAAAGAAATCCGGCACAGGAACATTATACTAAAAGCTGCTAGAGAAAAGAAACAAATCATAAATAAAGGAAAGCCCATCAGAATAACTGTAGATTTCTCTTCACAAACCACGCAGTCAAGAAGAGCTTAGAGCAGAGTACTTCATGTCCTCCATGAAACCAAATTGCAGCCCAGTCTGCTATACCCTGAAAAACTCTCTTTCAAGTTTGATGGAGAAGTGAAATATTTCCACGACAAAGAACAACTAAAGAATTTCATGATGACAAAGCCAATCCTGCATAGTTTGCTGAAAGATATTCTAGAGAAGGTTAAAAATGAACACAACTCCATGAAGGAGACTAGAAAGAATGGACCCAATAGGGCAAACTATTAAAGACAGGACAAAAAGAGGTATATAACAGCAGTCTTTCAGGTATTCTTTGTATGCAGCAGCAAAATACATCCATCAGCATATTCTACAAATGCACCCTATGGATCATGGTTCTGTCCAGGTCTACAGAGTGGATGTCAAGGAACTAGCAGTAGTTCAGTCCCACAATTGACACCCAGCCACCAGTCAGCAACATGGACACTATGTCCACAACATATTAGAACTTTGTGCAATATTCTATCCCCAAATGGTTAGAAGTTCTGGTCATATATTTACCATTCCAGTATTGATGTTATTTTTTATTCTTAGTAATTCTTTACTACAATGAAACTTTTTCTTGGTGTTTTTGTATATATTAATCTATTCAAATACAGAAATAAAAAAATAAAATCACAGAATTTATTGTATTTGCTGCTTTGGAATCAGGGAAAGTGTAATGGATAATGCTAGCACTTAAATAGATCTTATGTCTACTGTGTACGGCTCTTTGACCTTGAGCATAGCAACCCACCTCAGCCCTGCACCTGCAGCTCCCTAACTAGAAAAGCAGACACAGTAAGGAGCATGGGGTGTAAGAGTTTTGAAATTAAGGTATTTGTGCATGATACAAAGGGTTCAGTGTTTATTGATAATGTTCTTAACACTCACATATTTCCAGTACAACCAATATTTGTGTTAAATATCAAGAAAAACACTGTGAAGTGACTTGGAGATCAGAATTACCCAGGCAGACAATCTAAAATTTCTGCCCTGGAAGCCACCTTCTACTTAACAGTATTCTGCATTAAAAACACTTATTTAACAGCAATAGCACTTCAACATTTTTTATTTTATTACTGCATGTTTACGACTCACAGTTTACACTCCCTTTGAGGAGTGGTTACAAGTACATACAACAACTTCTTTCTTTTTTAGTCTCCTCTGCCTCCCTCTCCCTGCTCCAAATCCCGTCCCATTTTTCATTCTTGTTGTTATTATTGATCTTAGCTTGTAGTATGGCATCTAATGTTAACATTAATCGAGGTTATTAGATTCCTTTAGGTCGCATACCCTCATCTTCTCATCCCACACACTTTCCCCTTACACTGCTACCCTGTTGCAAAAAGACCTTCTCTAGTCCCCTTCTATTCATCCTTTACTGTTCTATTTTAAGGACTAATGATACATGATGAGATAGAATAGACTTTAGCAGATTTCCTAGCCCTAGATCCCTAAATTAAGTTTGCACTGACTTTAAATGCTGGTGGCTTTTTAGGAATGAGCAATTTGTGTTGTTGAACACCCACCCTTTAATGCAAAGACTGATGTTTACTTTTTCAAATGGTTCAATCTCACTAATACATAAGCCTTTAGCAGACAACTAACAAAAAACTAATTTGTAAAACTGGGCCATTTTAATGTTTTTACAATTTCATAAATTATTTTCTTGATGAATGCAGTCATGAGAGTTGTACAGCAGTGTTCAAATTATGGTTTTTCTAATTGGCCCATAGTCTTCAATAAGAATAAGAAGTTATTGTATGAAACATCTGTCAAACTAGTAAGACTGCACTGATGCATCCATCACTTTGGGGATTTTTAGTTACTTGGGCATACTCACCCCAAATAACCTTGCCTCCTTGTGTCACAAGGCCCAACTCACACACTTTCACCTTAATCATTGTTTCTTTGGTAATAACACCCAAAGTTGTATACAGTGGTGATAAAGGATTCTTTTTCACACCAAGTATTGGCAGGCAAAAGGTGTCTTTCAGTTCAGGATGTGTTACGTGGGCCTTCTTAAAACACAAGCCCATTGGCCTAATGAATCTTTTCTGTTTAGATGGTTTTCTTGTACAGCCATCTCCAACAAAGCAGACTTTAGTAACCATCTTCTTCCATGCCTTCTTTTTTTCTCTTTCTAGTTCAAATAATTTTTAATACTTCTGTTTCTCCTTAGGCATGAACTTTGGGCAGAGGAACTTTCCGTTTTCCCACCTTTTTATTTTTGTTTAATCAGGTTGGAAGTACTTTTACACAAGACTTTCCCTCTCTGTCCAGCAGGAAGGGAGGTACTGCTCCTTGTGGAGTCTTTTCATTCTTCTTTTGTTTGGTGTTTCTCTTTCATGTATCTTGATAGTCTTCTTCATTTGTATTTCTCCGAAACATGGTTCTGTTTGTGGTAGAGCTCAGCCTTCAGGCCAATCTTTTTCTTTATAATCAGCTGAACACTCATGAGCCTCTCGACTTTCCGTCTCTCTCTTTTTCTCATGGTAATCCAAGCAGTACCCACAGTGTTTATGGTATAAATCAATATAGTCATTTTGTGGCATGATGGCAGCTGCAGAGCTGCCATGGGTGGGCTCAGGTGTGCAAAGAAAAGTTCCAACTTTGGGGTCTCCTGGATGCACACACTGCCTCCACACAGCCCAAAACAGGAAAGATAATTATTCTTTTTATTCGTACTTTGCACCAGTCAAATTAGGGTTGCCATCCACTACTGAAGCTTGTGTGTCTGGTTTATTTAACTTAAAATTATACTTTCCAGATCATCCATTTTTTCTACAAATGTCTCAAATCTGTTATTCTTTACAGCAGAATAATATTCCATTATGTACAGATGACACACTTTTTATTAAGTCATCTGTAGATTGGTATATAAGCTGTCTCCAGGATTTATCTATTATGAATTATACTGCAACAAACATTTATATGTATGTATCACTGTAGAATAATGTCCCAGCTATTTGAAGAAGATACCTAGTAGAAGGGTTGCTGGTGATAAAAACAGCATGATACTATAACAAAGAAGACACTTGGGTTGATGGAACAAAACTGAGGATAGAGAAAGTTTCACCCATTTTGATTTTAATTTGGTATGTGAAACATCTAAGCATTAAAACAGAAGCATTCAACCTATTAGAAAATAAATAAGTAGATTGATGGAAAATGCCAATTCCAAGTCTAAGATGTTTGATATTCAGAAAGACAGTGATGTTAAGATCATGTACCTATGTTATACACTAACAGTATCAATAAGCTTTTCTTCTGGAAGGTTAAGAGTGTAACTTTATAGACCAAAAATTAGAGAAAAAGAAGGGCTATAATAAGAATAGCCAATATTTTGGCCCTAGTCCCTCAAGGTCAGTGAAGACTCAATACATAAGAGAACCTGTGCTGTAACATCCTATGACTCAATGGTTTCCCAAATTTTCTGTTCAAGGATATTATGGACTACAGAGGAAAGGGACTAAAGATATATAGTATGCCTAAGGAGAATCATCTAGACAGAAAACATTCTCTCAGGATTTCACAGAGAGCAAACTGGTCAAGTAATGGTCGTGACTTATCCAGACGGCTGACAGTGACAACAGTTGTACAAAGCACTGTACATGGTTCAAAAGTAAATCCTGAGGACATTTGACTGAAGTTGGGAGACAAGTTTTAGCCGGGCGTGATGGCTCACGCCTGTAATCCCAGCACTTGGAAGGCTGAGGCAGGAGGATCATTGTGAGTTCGAGACCAGCCTGGGCTACAAAAGTGAGCTCAAAGCCAGCCTGAACTGCACAGTGAGACCCTGTCTCAAAAAAAAAAAAAGTTACAAGTTTTGTTGTACAGGTCTTGCTTTAACTTGCCCTTAACCACCCAGCAAAAAAGTTTAACCATGAGACATAAAAACTAAAGCTAGATTAGTATGTTGAGCTGTAAAAGGCTAAATCAACAGCTTCCAACGTTGTCAGTTCTGCCAATAAACCACTACGATTATGGAATATTGGATTATGAATACAACTACTTTCTCTTCGTTCAATGGGAAGAAATTTTTGTACCAACAATGATTAGAAAAATTATCATATCTGCATCTTCTTCTCTGAATAACTACTACGAGGAAAATATGCATTGTATCAATTATTATGAATGTACTACTAACATATTTTGAAACCATCACATCGTTACTTCTTATTAAAAGTAATAAAAAATAATACACATAAAAAGTAATTAAAAACATAAAAAAGAAAATAAATAGGTAAAACTTTTGAAGATACAGGTACAGTCCGTGATGTTCTAAGCAGAACCTCAATTGCACAAGAAATGACAGTAAGAATCAACAGATGAGGTTGTATCAGACTGAGTAGTTTCTGTACAGCCAAAGAATCCAGCAGTGGCATGAAGAAACAACCCACAGAATGAAAAAAATATTTTGCCAGTTGTTCCTCAGACAGAGGATGAATATCTAGAATATGTGAAAACCTCAAAGAAATTAATCTAACAAAAACTAAAGGTCCTGCCAAGAAATGGGGAAGAGAAATGAACAGACACTTCACAAAGGGAAAAATGCACCAATAAACAAATATATGAAAAAAATGCTCGACATCATCAGCCATTAGAGAAGTTAAAATTGAAACAATGTTAAGATTCCATCTTATTCCAGAAAGAATGGAAATCATTGAGAAATCAATCAGTGACAAATGGTGGTGGACTTTGCTGAAAAAGGAGCCCTACTACATTGCTGGTGGGAGTGCAAACAAGTAAAACCATTATGGAAATCAGTATATAGGTTTCTGAAATAGCTGTAGCATTTGGTTCACAGGCTTTAAAAAAAGAATCACAAAACTATTTTAGAAAACACGTACTTTAACTTATGTACTCCACCAGACTGTGAATATTATCTTAGTTTTTATTATAAAACTGTCTAAAAATTAGAGGGTTGAGAACATACTTACTGAATTTCTGACAAAAAGTCCACACAAAATGGAAATGAGGATGTCATTATTTGGTAGGCGCTTGTCAGTTCATAATAATGTCCCAAGAAATTATTAGGAACAGTGCTCTTCTTTGCAATTTTGCATTTCTTGAGCAAGTAGTGGAGAACATCACATGTGAACCTGTAACACTTATGTTGAAGATACTATTATCATCTCGTGTTGTTATTAATATGAGATTTTATTATTATACACTGCATGCTCACTTTTCAGTATCGTGGAGAAAACACAATCACATCTGAAGACATACTGACTTTTTAGGAACTCTCCTGCACATTTCACTAGTACATGTTACCTTTAGTAGAATATTCAGTTAAATAAAATCCTTGTTAATGTTGACAAGACTTGAGTGATGGCATTGCCCTAGTGCATTTCAGTAACATTTGATCGTCCTACCTATGAGGTCTTTCAGCTAATTTGATTCAGAGAACTTTTGTCTTTCTGTGAAAGACAGACCTATAATTATGCTGTTTTGTTAAGGGAAAAAAGTATGCATGCCTCTGAGATTTCCATTGTCATTTAAAATTCTAAGTACATTTCTCACCATGGCATTCTTATTCGAGTTGAAAAGCCACTTCAATTCTAAAGCTATTTATCAGAGAAATATTTTCTCAGCATTTCTGGGTAACTATTTTTAGTATTAGTCTCATATTTATTTCCCTTTAAAATTGTTCATTAATTCAATATTTGTGGGGATGATCTTTTGTAATTGTTATTCAAGTAATTGTTAAAAAGTTAACAGTTAAACGTTAGTCTAATTGTTAATGACGGTTCTAAAGTGAGTTAATCATTTACTATTAATTTTTGCACATACTGTACTTAGAAAACAAGGAGAAAAAAATCTCCACGAAAGTAAGAATATCACATCTGCATTCTTAAGGCTTCAATGTTTTTAATATTGCCACTCAATGGTAGGAAATGTACTGAGTAGTTTCACCACTTGACATTTGATTACTGTCATCCGCACAGCAAACTGTAAGGATTCTGTGTTTTGAGTCATCCCATTGAACCATAGCAGTTGTTTACCAGGCATAGATAAAGTTTTTATTGGGACAGAACTACGAAAAATAATGTCAGGGCGGAACTTCAGGGTTTACTGAACCTAGCTAGCAGATGCTTACCTACATGACTTTATAGGAGAATACTACAGAGGGAGTGAAATAGGGTATGAGGCGTAGGGTATGACTTCACTGGAAAAGGCCAGCTGTATTTATCTTATTGCTGGTTGTTCTTAATCCTTTCCTTCTGCGGTGCCTTACAAAAATATTACTATTATGCCTTCCATTCCAATGTTCTTCTGAATAAGGTGAAAACTGGCTCAATAATATTCTGAGCTTCACTTTACCCAAGATTAGAAAATGTGTCAACAAAGGAAATGTTCAAATATGTGTTAAAGTTTCACAGAATGTCTGTAAATAAATGAAGCATCAAGTGGTGTTTATTTGGCTGTTATATTCCATTCCTTCCCACTTTTGATTGAATGGGTCAGGTTGATAGGTGGACTCATACTGAATCAATTCAGTATTTATTAAGGTATTTCTAGGAAGCAACCAGAATATAAAGCAAATACAAAAACTGAGATCTCTGTAATCTTCCATCAATAAATGTTAAATATATTGAACCAAAGTTTATAACCTAGTGACAAAAATGAAGAAGTAGATTATATAGGGGTAGAGAGAGACGTTGGCCAGCAATTTAAAAAATTCAGTTAAACAGGAGGAATCAATTTAAAATACCTATTCTACAACAAGATGATTACAGTGAGGAATGTGTAAGAATGTACTAATACGGTGTAACCATTAGGAATACAGTGAATGACATTAAAAGGAAAATTCAAATAACAGAGGTTTATACAATAAATGTTAGTCTTTTTGCATATAAGAAGTTAATAGATAATCCTGATCAGATGCAGTAATTCAACAGTGTCTGAGTCCCCCACTTTGCCATCTTTGACACGTGCCTTTGGGTCTCGTACTGTCCACCTACCAGTTATAAAGTCACCACCACAACTCTGAGCATCACCAGTGCTCCAGGAAGGAAGACAAGCCAGAGAGCTCCCCTCCAGTGGGTTTCTCTTTTATAAACCAGCATAAATTTTACCTGACGGCCCCAGAACTGCCAAGTGGGATCATATCCAGCTGGGAGGAGGAGTATACCTTAGAAATGAGAAACTGGGTTTTCAAAACCCCGAGGTACAAAGTAGCAAGAGAAAAAGAAAGGATTGTAGGGCCCGTCTCTCAGTAATAGTTCTGCACCAAGGAAGGAAGAGAGAAATTGTGAACATCAAAAAGAGCTCTGATCTGGGGTAGGCATATCATCGAAGTGGCACTTTGCTGAAGTTGGAGCTTTAGGGATAAAGAAGAGTTGATAATAGAGCTATAAGCTACAGTTCCCCACGGTAAGCGAAGGAAAGGCACGTAGACATAAAAATGTGTAGCTTCTTTGGGAAATGAGCGAGGGGGAATATGTTATGTCTGCATCTAAGGGAATCTATAAATACGCTGTAAGAAATTTATACATTGAGAATTTACAAAGCATTTTGGTCTCATTTATAGAGTTGCATTGCTGTACTAAATAGTTTAACTTTCAGTGGTTTTCCAAAACTTACAAAAAAAAAAAAAAATCAAACTTGAAATGCCTGGCCTGATAATAAAAGTTCTTGTTGATTTGGGTCTTCCTCTGATTGCTTCTTCATTCTTTCCTACCTCGGTATCCTACGTCTTTGCCAATAACTTTGATCAAACTGAATTCCTTGTCACCACCACCATTTCTAAGACAATGTTCTCTTTTTTTACAGCCACACAACATTCCCTGCTGTGGACTATTCTAAAATGTTCTTTTTTTTCTTTTTCCAAACTGAGGTTCTCTTCACTATTCCAGGTCCTTCCCAAACGTCACCTTTGTATAAAACCCCCTCGGATTACTGTATCTAGGCACTCCATGTTACACTGTTATTGAGTTCTAAGGACTTGGTGGAAAGGATGAGCTAGGCAACACTTAAACTCCAACCTGCACTCACATACTGACAAGAGTGGTCGTTTGGATGCAGCTCAAGGTTGTTTTCCTTTCCTACAGCTCCCAAGTCCACAACCAGTAGGCACAGCAGTAGGGTGCCAATGAGAGCCATATTTCTCTTCATGTGCCCAACCAGTAAGCCTGTACTTGGATGGCCAATGGAAGCCTTGACAGCAGGAAGTGTGCCAGCTCCAAGGAGGCCCTAACTAGAAGACTGGTCCTTGGCCGGGGAAGGACCCAAAGCAGCACTTCAGGGACCATTTGCATATTAAGAACTTTTTTGCTTCATCACAAATCCATTTCACTTTCTTCTGAGCAGAAGCCCTGTACACTATGACATCACAGTGTTTTTCTAATGTGAGACCTACTTATTCATATCCTTCTAGAAATTGTAGTCTGTTGGTTAAGATCATGAGTTCCAGTCAAACTGTTACAGTATAAATCTCAAGATATGTGATATTGAATGAGGCATCTCAGTTTCCTAGTACATACAATGCCAATAGCCATGGCCTCTGTGCCATTCGTAGTCATGAGAATTAAAGGAGATAATCCCCTAAAGTCCTTTAGCTGACTACTACAAACTAGTTGGAGTTGGTTATTTAACTGAGGTGATTATTTTCAGGGAGAAGACTCTACATCATTCATATTTATAATTCCCTCCAGAATAGTTAACACGTTCTATTTGAAAAATCAATGGACTGATGTATAAATTAATTTCACTATTTCATGGTTCTAGAAAGAAGAGTAATGAGAATTTAAAAGAAAAAGGCTCTCAAGCACAGAGACTCACGGCCATCATTAGAAGCCACTCGGGGCTGGGTGATGGAGAGTTGCAATCTAAGCACCTGCCTGGCAAGCACAGGGACAGAGTTCAGTGGTGCTGTGCCAGCTCTGGAACCCTGTGCCAGCCTCTGGAACTGGGCATAGTGGTGCACGCTCATCATTCCAGAGCTGGGGAGACTGAGTCAGGAGGTTCACTATGAATCCGAGCTGCACAGTAAGACCCTGTACCAAAGGGATCCTGGGGCTGTGCCTTAGCAGGAAAGCATTTCTTAGCATGAACCAGGTCTTGGGTTCAATTCCCAGGGGTGAAGAGAAAGGCAGGGACAGAGAGAGGACACAGAGACAGAGGAAAGAGAAGAAAGAAGAGGAAGAAAGAAGAAGAGGTAGTGAAAAGAAAGGGAAGAAAGGAGGCTGAGACAGGGGACCACTACGGAGACTAGCCTGGAATAGTCCGTTCAAGGACAGCCTCAACTACCCAGTGAGAACCTGCTTTAAAACAATGGATGGAAAGAGGAAAGAAGGGGAGAAAAGAAGAAAGTGAAAGGAAATAGAAAACAAAAGGCCGACAGTTCTATATTAATAGCCTGTTATTAAAAATTCATATATTTTCAAACTTTTCGAAGGGTAACTTGGCAAAATTATCAAAAGCTCCTCAGAAATCCTAATAATTCTAATTCTGTAAATTATAATAAATTAACACAAGAAGTATACAAGTACTATTGTGGGATAGACTAAGCAACAAAATGTTCATCAGTATGACTTATTTAAATTAATTTAAAACTATTTATACAATGTTAAGATGATCCCATGCTTTGTTGTACATCTAAGTGCAAACAAAGGCAACATCGTAAAGAATCTCCTCCTGCTTCTGTTAACAACATTAACAAATATACACTCTATGTGTGGCAAAAGAAGCCTGGGGAAATATACACAAAATATGAGTCAACACCTGTAGCGAAATTAGGGATGCCATCTTTTTCATTTTGCTATTCTTTCAAATTTTCACAGTGTAAATTCTGGAAAAAAATCCTTTTTGGAACAATGATCCTCTCAAAACTTGAGTTTTTCCCAATAGCACTGCCACGACCCATGGTCTCAGCTGTCCCTCCACTCACAGGGCTGTCGGCAGCCTGTCTCCAGAGGAGAAGCCATGTGTGGTGCAGCTGAAGCCAGAAGCTCGGGAGAGACTAACTTGAATCCCATCTCTGTTGTTGGATTCTTGCGCTGTCTTTACCAAACTTGCTTTTTTTTCTTTTGTTTTATTATTTTCTTTTTACTTTAATAAGAAATAACAATGAGACCATTTCACAACACCTTAGAACAACCACAATGATTAATACAATGCATATTGTTGTCTTCATAGTAGTTATTCAGAGTACAAGATGCAGACAAGATAACTTTTCTAAACACTATTGGTACAAATATTTCTTCTCATTGAACTAAGAGAAAGTAGTCGTACATATAGTCCAATATTCCATAATAATAGTGGGTTATTGGCAGAACTGGCAATCGTGGAAGCTGTTGACTTGAGCCTTTTATAGTTCAGTGTACTAATCCAGCTGGCTTCACTTTTTATGCCTCGTGGTTATACTTTACTGCTGGGTGTTTAAGACCAAGTTAATGCAAGACTTGTACAACAAAACATGTAACTTTTGTATCTGACAAGGTTAGTCAGATCGCCTCAGGACTAACGTTGAAACCATGTACAGTGTTTTGTAGAACTTTTGCCAGTGTCAGCCTTTCTCAAAATGTGTTGATCCATCTGTGTACTGGTATAGTATTGCTATGAAGACGTGGTCAGATTTACTTCTTATCTACCTAGGCAGCATTGGGGAGTTTCAAATACTAAAATGAAATAGTTGACTAACCAACTTCATTCTAAAGAATATCCAACAATTAAAGACCCACATTTAGAGTACACACACACACACACACACACACACACACACACACATACTCAGCCAGGACCAGATAAAATAAGAGAGACAATGAGGTCACAAGTCTAAGAGGGTCTTCTCAGAACCACACAGCTGACTGTTGGATCCGAACTCCCAAAATGTCAAATGTTTGCACTCCCCTGTCAATGAATGTCTCCTTAAATTTCTCATCCTATACAAACATACACACACACACACACACACACACACACACTTTAGCAGTGTCATAAAGATGTTTGGGACATAGCTCAGAATTATAATCAATTTTATTTATTAATAACACATGTAGAAAAGACCTAATTATAGTTAAAAAGAAGAAATCTGTCTCTCTTCTGCTGAGTAACAGGGTATGGTAGAAAATCTGTTTCCTCAGGTCCCACCTTTTCCTTATTTTTATTTCTTTATGTTTGCTTTCTGTTTCTCCATGAGCATTATGGCCTTCTCCCACAATTCAGATAGAACTAAGAAATATATAATAACCATTGTTCAGTGGTGAAATCCTCTACATCTTACTCCAAACTTCAAGCCTCAACATAACATGCTTTGTTTACAAGTTGAAATTTCTTCATTTACTTACTTATCACCCAACAGGTATTTCAAAAAGATACAACATTTCATTTGGAAATTAAATAACAAATAAACTAGCCTACCATGGCTATTAATACTGGTTTAAAAAATCTATTTTGCCTGTTGTAACTTATGTCTAATTCTCATAGCTGTACATCAATTAAACTCTGAGAAAATATAACTCATACACCCCTATTCCAACATAATTATCTGATCACTGTACAATACAGTAAATGAGAGAGAATTTTTGATCTATGAAAGGATATCTACCCTTTAAGCTAGGCTAATGTAATAAATTGTGTCTGCAAATAAAGCTGTTTTAAACTAATACTCCTTGTGTTCTATGAATAATTAACCCATCCTTTTATTATTGTCATTTGTTTCCTTTTAATATCCACACACAGTATTACAGCACTTTTTTTTCCTTTGGTGTGAGACAAGGCAGCTAAAGTAACAGGTGATGTTGTTTAGGCTACACAATAATTCTATTCTGTAATGTAGGCTAAAGACAAATGGACTCTTACAGGTTTCCAAGGAATATTCCGCTTCGTAGTTACACTCTACTGTACTACACCTACGCACCATCTGCTTTCCCCTCCTTTCTCTATGATGAAAGCCAAAACTTTATGAGTACAAGAAGGAAGTAGGGGAGAAAGGTCCATTATAA
Source organism: Myocastor coypus (assembly GCA_004027025.1). Classification (NCBI taxonomy): domain Eukaryota; kingdom Metazoa; phylum Chordata; class Mammalia; order Rodentia; family Myocastoridae; genus Myocastor; species Myocastor coypus. Next base: position 3,928 of record PVJA010007933.1, on the reverse strand, counting down.
GATCGCTGGGAAAGCTGTTCTCCATAGGTGGTCAGTATTACTGAATGGATGTAAAGTATCTTTAGCAGAAGGCAATAGAAAGAAGTCTGTTGTCGGGAATTGGTTTACATGGTTGCACTAGCTAAGACTTCCGAGATTTCCAGGCAGAAAAATGAAGATCCAGGAGAGCTTATGGCAGGGCTTCAGTCTGAGTCCAGTGGTCCAACAAGCAAGAGGGGAAATTGTTGTCAGTTCCAGTCTGAGTCTAAGTGGACTCAAAGACAGTCACGCAGAGATGGTGGTGGAAATGGGGGCGGAGGGAGAGGTGGGGATGAAGGTGGGATGGAGGCGGAGAGGACACAGCGACAGCAAGAGTGACTTCATTAGCCTTCTTGTTCTACTCCAGACTTCCACAGATTGGCATAAGCCCATTTGCACCGAGAAGGGCTTCTATCTTATTCAGTATTCTGATCCAAATGTTAATCTCATCCAGAAGTATTCTAAATGACACACGGAGAAATTCTTAACTATGTCTTTATGTACCCTGCAGCCAAGCCAGTCTGACACATAAAATGAACCATCATTGTGGGCTCCAAGAGTATGGAACCCGTTTGATCCATTTAGAGGGAAGAAAGCTGTAGAGATATGCAGTGGCTGCCCAGCTTATACAACCGACAGGAGACACAGGATCGTAATTTAAATATTCGTATTTTATTCAATAAATATTATTATATTTTAATTCAATTCTCATTCCACTGTTTAATGAAAAATCTTTTAAAATTATTAGATTAACTAGACTAATTAAAATATGACCTTATCCATGTGAATCACATTGGTGTACATGAAGGGAAAGAACATGTGCACGATTTTAAAAGCACAAGGCCTTGGGAAAGCAACACTCCTGGATCTCCGTTTCCCCATTAGTAAAGGAAGATAGCTGCACCTGTTTCATAGGCTACTTTCAAGATGAACTAATGTACTGTGCTAAGTTCACATACGCACAGGGACTGTGCACAGTAAGCACTACCTAAGTCTCTTGCTTGTTCTTCATATGAAGCCTTATGCCTAAGTTTCTTCATATGCTTTTTCTTAACCCGATGCTCTTCTGTGCTACTTACTGGTCCCGTGTTTCAGCTCACTCCTGTGGCTCTCTGATTATGTACCTCATGCTATAGATGCTTAGAGATTTCCGTGTCGAGTGTTACAACCACAGCACACACACATACAAAAAGAGAACTATGTATCTGAACTCCAGTGGGCACACTGACAACAGTTCTGCAAAGCACTCTACATGCTTTCAAAGTAAATCCTGAGGGGATCTGACTGACCTTGGGAGATAGAAAAGTTACAAGTTTTGTTATACAGGTCTTGCTTTAACTTGCCCTTAACCACCCAGCAGAAAAGTTTAGCCATGAGGCATAAAGTGCAAAGCTAGATTAGTATGCTGAGCTGTAAAAGGCTTACATCAGCAGCTTCCGACACTGCCAGTTCTGCCAATAACCCACTGTGATTATGGAATACTGGACTATGTATACAACTACTTTAACTTAGTTCAATGAGAAGAAGTTTTTTGTACCAGTAATGATTAGAAAAATTATCACATCTACATCCTGTGCTCTGTATAACTACTACAAGGACAATAATATACATTGTATCAATTGTTGGAAATGCACTACTAACATGTTTTGCAACTATCACATTGTTATTTTTTTATTAAAAGTAATAAAAAAAGGTAAAATAAATAAAAATATACAAACAAACTCCAGTGGGCAAAGGAAAAGTGATTTAGACAAGCTTAGAGAGATGTGCAATGATTGGATCATATATCCAGGATATTCTGTTGATCCAAGGACATCCAAAGTGTCCTGTTGCTGGGACAAAATATCTAACACAACTTAGAGGATAACTTTGTTTGGGTTCATGTTTTGAGAAAGTTTAGCCCACAGGCAACTGGCTTCAAGATAGGAGCATCAGTTACAGTGGACGGCTATAGGGGAGCAAAGCTGATCACTGACTTCCCAGTGGCTGGGAAGAGGAACATCCCAAGAGGAACACCCTCCAAAGGCATAGTCCTAGCGATACACCTCCACCAACTGGATCCCAGGCCATAGAAATGTGTGCAACCGTGAACATCAATGGACTAATTTTAAATATACCACGCCCGCCATGCTATCACCACTCTAGGAGTCTCTTAACCCAGGCAAGTTGGCAATTAAGACTCACTGGCACAATTACTACTGTTCTTTGTCGTGTGTGTGTGTGTGTGTGTGTGTGTGTGTGTGTATGCGTGTGCATGTGTGTGTGGCTCCATTTTTATTTTTTTACACAATGCAAAAAATGGTAATAAAAAATAGAAATGATACTGAGTTTCACTAAATGAAATAATATGGATTGCTACTATTTTTTGTTATATTTTATGTTTTGTTTTAGCAAAATCATCACACTCATGTATGCATCCATGTTCGCCACAGATAGAAGGCCAGAACTCTGGGTTGTCATGCATTTTAATTTAGAAAGGGTGACCCTAGGCTTCTTTTGAATAACCTGATATGATGTTATTTATGATGAATGGCTAATTAAAAAGGGTTGCTGAGCAAACTGGTGCACTAAGGTTTCCGCTGATATTCTGCCCCATGTCCTGCCTGCTGGGTGACAGAGTGATATGGCTCTGGTGTGGATTATGTGGGGTGCTGTGAATTTACCCAACAGGGCTTGGAGCCCTGTTTTTATGAAAACCCATGTCTTCTTTGAAGTGATATACACATCAAACTCTTGTTCTTCTTTTGCTCATCAGCAAAGACAGTTTCTGATATTTATTTCCCGGAAAGAGTTGAGCTTCTATTATTTAATCAAATCAATAATGCTACATAAACATGCTCATGTGAACCCCATATATCTATGGGGTGAAAAAATCAGCGTTTCAAGCTCTTCAGTGACAAGAAACATAAACATCACCTCATATAGTGTTCATTAGAAATGTAGATTAGCTTTTCTTGTGGCTCTCAACTTCTTTCAGATACCTTATTGAAGCTCAGTACCTAAACATAAAGCTTTATTTCAGAGAAAATAAACATGAAATGTTTTAAACACAATCTGAATCTTTATCTCTCAAAGAATAAAGAACATACTCAAGAAATTATTAAAAAATAATATATGTATGTATATCCAGATTTAAGTGCATTTCACTTAAAGTCAGTACATGTAATATTTATGTGATATGTGTATAGTCGATAGTTAATGCACAGATTTTTGCATGGGTAAATAATGTACTCTGATCTACAAGTACACTGGATTATTCTTTGGAGATAACTATTAATGTGTGTAAGCCTGGGCAGGGAGGAACTTCTCTTTCTCTTATCAAGGTATTAGTTGCCTTTCAAAACTTCCTTAAGGAGCCCCTTCTCCTTAACTCACGACCTTAGACTACTTTTTGCTATTCCTGTTCCTTCTCACTCTTCACTGTTTTCTACTTGTCTCCATTCAGTTGCTCAACAAAAAATGTATTACATATCTACTCAGGCACCAGGAAATATGATAAATGAGATAAACAAAGCAAAGTGAATTTCTCCCTAGAGAACTAGTGTTCTTACAACCAAGTACAGCACAGAGAAGGCAGCATGTGCGAGTTGAGAGAGACTGAGGAACAGAGAACGAGATAGAATGAGTTATTAAAAATTATAAAGAAGTCATTAGAAATGATACACATTTAGAAGACCAAGATGACAGGTATTTCAAGCATGGTTTTACTATTACACATTGCTGTCCTCAATTTAGTTGCTTAGTTCACAGATACCAACATAGAGAATTAGTCAGGGTAAGAATTCTATCCATTAACTGCTATTTTCAAAAACCTGATGGAAATTCCTAGGACTGTTGCCTTATCCAACTTGTGTATATACATGTATGGTTTTGCCCCTACCTTATTTACTAACTTTTCTCCTTTCTCTCT